>JAOVYU010000051.1:11163007-11175281 GCA_025674565.1 Synodontis membranacea
AGCGTAATACACCCGATCCAGTACAGCGTAATACACCCGATCCAGTACAGCGTAATACACCCGATCCAGTACAGCGTAATACACCCGATCCAGTAAAGCGTAATACACGTGATCCAGTACAGCTTAATACACCTGATCCAGTACAGCGTAATTCACCTGATCCAGTAAAGCGTAATACACCTGATCCAGTACAGCGTAATTCACCTGATCCAGTACAGCGTAATTCACCTGATCCAGTACAGCGTAATACACGTGATCCAGTACAGCGTAATACACCTGATCCAGTACAGCGTAATACACCTGATCCAGTACAGCTTAATACACCTGATCCAGTACAGCGTAATACACCTGATCCAGTACAGCGTAATACACCTGATCCAGTACAGTTTAATACACCTGATCCAGTACAGCTTAGTACACCTGATTTAGTACAGTTTAATACACCTCGTCTAGTACAGCTAAATACACCTGATTTAGTACAGCTTAATACACCTCGTCCAGTAAAGCTTAATACACCTGATCCAGCACAGCTTACTACACCTGGTCTAATAACATGATAAAATATGAGATTATAATCAGTCTGTTTGGAAGTATAGAGTGGAGTAGAGATACCAGGAAAGGGTCCCTTGACAGACCACCATGAAAAAAAAAATCTCTGAAACTGTGTAAACACCAGAATGTAACAAGAGCTGTGTCGTCCGCAGTGTGCGCGCTCTCAGCCGGAAAGTTCGGGACGTTGCTGAGTGGATCATGGGACACAACGGCCAAAGTCTGGCTTAACGACAAGTGTATGATGACATTACAGGTGAGCTCATATTGAGAACCTGACCTGTAGTGTGCAGTCACTTTAACAGATGAAAGGGTTCTGAACTTTATCCGTGCTCTGTTTGTAATCTTGTTTGACGGCAGGGGCACACAGCAGCGGTGTGGGCCGTAGTCATTTTGCCAGAGCAGGGTCTTATGCTCACAGGATCCGCTGACAAAACTGTTAAACTTTGGAAAGCAGGCCGTTGTGAGAGAACATACTCGGGTGAGTCTTGTGCTTTTCTTATTTTGTACAATGAGGTATTTAATTTTTCAATGAAGTTTATTTAAGGGCTAGAACATGAATGAGCGTGCAGTTAAAGGCAGATATTCAACAGTACGGTATCATGATGCTATCCGGTGTACGGCAGAATTACTCAAACCCCTGTGTTTGTTATTTTTCATGGTTTTTAAATATTTATAGCTACGTTTAATGTCGGGGACTGTCTGTGAGAGTTCATTCCTGTTGTAACTTTCATTTTGAAAGCTAGAACTCATCCACTCACCAACCAGTTATTTTGAAATCTGACTGATTTGCATCTGTTTAACTTGCCAAACGGCCCCAAGTACATCTGTACTGTTCAAATTACATAATGGGTGTGATTCTAACGGTTAATTGGAGCTCATCTGTGTCTATCAAGTTTTATTTATTACTTCACTCAAGTCAGCAGAGAGGGAACCATTTGGAGAAATGTAAATCAGCCCCAGAAATGTTTAACCTTATTCACTCGCCTAACACTTCTTATTAGGAGCAACTGTACAGGCCAACAGCTTCAGGTAACGTTCACATCAACCGTCAGAATGAGGAAAAACACGATCTCAAAGATGAATGAATGAATGAATGAGGTTCCACTTCTGTCAGCCGAGAACAGAAAGCTGAGGCTGCACAGGACACAGACTCACCAAAGCTGGTCATTTGAAGACTGGATAAACACAGCCTGGTCTGATGAATCTTGATTTCTGCAGATTCAGACTGGTGAATTTGACACCAACAGCATGAATCCATGGACCCAACCTACCTCGTGTGAACAGTCCAGGCTGATGGAGGTCATTACTTGGAGCTTATTTGAGTATTGTTGCTGTCAATACTCCCTTACCGGAGCATCCCTTCATCTCCACAATTTATACATCTTTTAATAGCTTCTTCCAGCACGATAATGCACCATGTCACAAAGCAAAAGTCGTCTCCAACTAGTTTCATGAACGTGACCGTGGACTTACCGGTCAGCAGATCTGAATCCAGTAGAACATCATGGGATGTGGAAGAATGGGAGATTAACAGCATGAAAATGTACCTTGCAATCGTGTCAGCGTGGACCAAAACCTCAGAGGAATGTTGCCAGTAGCTTGTGGAATCTGGGCCATGAAGAATTGAACCTGTTTTGAGGCTGTACCCAGTATCAGTATAGTGTTCCTAATAAAGTGCTCTGTGAGTGTATATACAGTATACTGGATATAAGTCTAATATACACTGGATTGAAAACACAGGACTTGTTGATAGTATTTTGTTCATGTCTCAATCACAAGTGGGGCTTTAAAATTGACCGTTTTTTGTTTTTTTTTGACAGTTCACCACTAGAGGTCAGTAATGCCAGGTCCCACTAGAGGTCAGTAATGCCAAGTCTGGGCTTTGTGTTGCAGGTCATGAGAACTGTGTCAGAGGACTAGCTGTGCTGAACAACCTGGAGTTTTTCTCCTGTAGCAATGACGGCAGCATCAGGCGATGGATGGTGACAGGAGAATGTGTTCAAGTCTATTACAGTCACACCAACTTCATCTACAGTTTGGCTGTCTTGCCCAATGGACAAGGTGCATTTTTATAGATTTATGGATTTAGAAGATAAATGAGAAGGGACTGATGTATTTATTGTTAAAGTTTTCATTCATTTTTATTAATGAATGTTATTTCCTTTTTCTGTTAGACTTCATAAGCACAGGAGAGGACAGGACAGTCCGTATCTGGAAGAATGGCGAATGTGCTCAGACCATCTTTCTGCCTGCCCAGTCGGTCTGGTGCTGCTGTGTGCTGCCCAACGGAGACATAGTTATAGGGGCAAGGTATCATTCGCACGCTGAGATTTATTTATTTATTTTTTTTAACTTTTTTTAAGAACCTAATAGTGCTTGTACACATTGAAACTAATTTCAGAGGAGTATACTAACAGCAAGGCTGTTTAGTTTTGCCGATTAGTCAAGAAGTAAACAACGCTGGTTTATTATCCACAGTGACGGCGTGATCCGAGTGTTTACCGAGAGCAAGGAGCGTGTAGCGAGTGCTGAAGATCTGCAAGCGTTCGAGGAAGAGCTCTCCAAAGCCACCATTGACCCCAAGTGTGGAGACCTAGGAGATATCAAGATAGAGGAGTTACCAGGCAGAGAGCATTTAAATGAGCCAGGTGAGCAGTCTGTGTTCCATTAAAAGTTGTTTTCATGGTAATTACTCGGCGAGATTTCTTACGTCGTAACGAGAATTAGTGAAGATGTGCGAGGCACTCCAGCAGCACTGGCAGTTCAGATTTGACCTCTCTGTATTCAGCATAGACGCATGTTCCAAGAAACACAGCTAACAACAAAGCTGAAGTAATGAAGCTAGAATTACAGGTGCATCGTGTGTGTCGGTGTGCGTTTAGGGAATCGAGACGGGCAGACTCGGCTCATAAAGGAAGGCACTAATGTCGAGGCGTACCAGTGGAACGTGAGTGACAGCCGTTGGGTGAAGATTGGAGACGTGGTGGGCGGCTCCTCCAAGCAGAGCTCCAAGAGTGTAATGTATGAGGGCAAGGTAGGAGACCATACATTACATTACATTACATTACATTACAGCATAAACATCAGGAGCTCATATGAAAAAATATATATGGGTTTTCCAAAAGATTTATTATACAAACATTATTGGGTTAATGATTCCATAAAGAACTCTCCTGAGGCGAGTCTTTCACATTCAAGATTAGATTTGTGAATGATTTTTTTTTTTTTCTTAACACTAAGAATGAAAAGTGTAGCTTTATTGCCAGAACTCTGATTATGCAGTGCCTGTTGAACTTTTATTAAGAAGGCAGAGCTTGCAAACACATTTATTAAGAGATCTCAGATATGTTAAACATGCTTTATACCTTTTGTCCAAATACAGTATTGGTTATTAAACTTACAGCTGTAAATACATACCACGTATGGTTATGTGGAATGCAAAATTATTGTACTCAGTGATCATTAACCGTGTTCCTGGAGATCTGCCTTCCTGCAGGCTTCAACTTCAACCAAAATCTAACACGCCTCTTTTAGCTGAGCATGAACTTCTTAATGATTAGATGGTCAACCGGGCAGGATTATAGTTGGAGCTGAAGCAGATTAGGTAAACGTGCAGCAGATTAGGTCAACTGGCTACGCCAAACTGCCCACAGGTGAATGTTAATGTGAGTGTGAATGGTTCTTCGTCTCGGTGTTAGCCCTGTGATAGATTGGCGACCTGCCCAGGGTGTACTCCTCCTCTCACCTGAAGGCAGTTGGGATTGGCTCCACTTTCCCTGCGACCCTTCCTGTAACTGATCAGCAGTATAGACGACAGATGAAGGCATGGATGCGAAATAACAGAAGAAATCAATGCAACAAGGTTGTCTGTGACCTTTTCCCTGTTACTCTTCTTCTTCTTTCAGGAGTACGATTTTGTTTTCACTATCGATGTAAATGAGGGCGGGCCCTCCATGAAGCTGCCCTACAACGTGTCCGATGACCCCTGGCTGGCAGCACATAACTTTCTTGAGAAGAATGACCTCAACCCAATGTTCCTGGACCAGGTGGCTAACTTCATCATCGAGAACACTAAGGGACACACGCTCGGCCCAGCACCAGCCACCGATGTTGATCCATTTACAGGCAAGCTGCCCACTGCCATCACGTCTCTCTCACAGTGTCACTGCTTTCAAGTAGAATCTCTTTAGGAAGTTAAGAACCTTTAACCATCCCAAAAAAAGAAATGTTTATTTTTTATTTTAAAAAGTTTTTGGGTTTCTACACCTTTTCCTCTGCGGCTCTTTTTTTTTTTAGGTGCAGGACGTTATATTCCAGGGTCAGCAGACCCAAGACAAGGCTTTGGAGCAGACCCCTTCACAGGTAGCTCTGTTTACAGTAGGTTACCCATCTTAAAGAGCTCAAAAATCATGATTAAATGATAATATTGATATCATTTTACGATCAAAAATCAAACAGACTTCATAATTATTCAGCTAAACCTGCTGATTATTTACGTTTAAGAAACGGACAAACAGCAGTGATGGAAATGATCGCTTAATTATGATGTGGCGGTGTTATATGAGCTTACACCGCACGTTGCCACCCTGAAGTTCATTATTTTAAAATAATATTAAAACAAGCCGAACATTTCAAATGAGTTACATTTTACCTGTGTATCGGTAAGGCCCTAACTTACATCAATAATTCCCCTCTTAGTTTAAATACTATAAATGTATGTTTTCTGTAGGTGCCGGGCGATACATCCCCGGAGAAGGACCTGCACCTGCATCGACCACAGGGGTGGCTGATCCCTTCACAGGTAGGACAGCATCCCACACTGTATACACAGACACCTTTTATACACATACAAATATGTGTCTTATGTGTCCTCAGGTGGCAGCGCCTACTCTTCTGCTGTCCTCCAGAAGTCCGTCACAAACATTTATTTCCCCAAAACGGACGGAGTTATGTTTGAGCAGGCCAATGCTACGCAGATCATTAGTAAGTCCTCTGCTCAAAGCTAAATGATCATCTTAGATTAATATGTAAGTATTGATTATGAATAAATGTAATATGTCAGCCAAGCTGCGGGAGCTGAACGGCAACGCTCCGGAGGACCGCAGGCTGAACGATGAGGTGTTGGGCAGTCTGGAGAAACTGCTGCACACAGTCTCAGACCCCAAGAGCCAAGATCAGCCTACAGCAGAACAGATCAGTGTCCTGTGGAGGGCCAGCCACTGGCCTGAAGGTAATACACGTGAATAAGTTATTAGCAGAAATTATTGCTCCGTTTCTGACTGTTCCGATTATATATCACGGGAGTACAGATGAAAAAAAATATAGTACAGTATATAGTGTTAAACCTTTTTCCTTTGGGCCTGCAGTGTTGGATACATTCTCTCGATTGAGTCGACTGTATTATTAGCCTCTTTATCCTGTTCTTTGCACAAGGTGTAGCATATCAGTAGGTTGCAGGTGCCTTACATTACATTATCATACCTGACTGCTGGTTCAAATAAACCTGTTTAGAAAATGAATGTTGCATGCCTGACAATTATAATTTGTGCCAAATACCCTACAAAGGTATTACAGTGTGGAGGAAAAAAAAATTCAAAACATTTAGGCTTCCTCGTGTCAGCTATTGCCATGTGATACACTGGAA
Organism: Synodontis membranacea; assembly: GCA_025674565.1. Taxonomy (NCBI): domain Eukaryota; kingdom Metazoa; phylum Chordata; class Actinopteri; order Siluriformes; family Mochokidae; genus Synodontis; species Synodontis membranacea. The sequence goes on from JAOVYU010000051.1 coordinate 11,169,204, forward strand.
AGGATCTGATTGTCGGAGGTTTTCACTTTTCACAGCTGTATGAACAACACTTTACTGGATATTTATACAGTATTGTTCATAGTAGGACAAATGATCATACTCTACCAGGCAGTGTAATATCGATTGTTTTTTTTGTTTTGTTTTTTTAACTCCCTACAGATATCGTCTTCCCCGTACTGGACATCCTGCGTATGGCTGTGCGCCAACCTGAGATCAATGCTCAGATGTGTGGAGGAACTGAAGGCGCCAGTCTCTGTAACCATCTGCTGGGCCTCATGTCTCCAGAGGGCCGGGCGGCCAATCAAATGCTGGCTTTGCGTACTTTCTGTAACTGTTTCTCTGGATCCCGTGGCCGCTCTTTGCTCCTAGGCCAGAGGGAAGCGGTGCTTTCCCGGGCCGTGGAGCTCCGCACTGTCTGTAATAAAAACATCCACGTGGCTCTTGCCACACTGGTGCTGAACTACGCAGGTGTGCTGCATGGCCAAGATGTTGAGATCGAGGCCAAAGCCCAGTGCTTATCAGTGGCTAGCAGTGCTCTGGAGGTCGTGCAGGACAAAGAGGCTGTGTTTAGGCTTCTAGTAGCGCTTGGAACAACAGTGTCTGGAGACAACACGGCCAAAGATCTGGCACGCTCACTAGGAGTAGCATCGCAGATCACAAAGTACGCCAGCGTTTCCGACCCGGCTAAAGTGGGAGAGTGCTGTCGACTGCTGCTGGATGAACTGCAGTGATGTGACGTGGAGCACATTATCTGACTGCAGCTGTTTTACATGATCATCTTATGTTGCAGCCACTCAGCACTTAGTTTCTGTTTAACTGTATCTGCTTCCTGTTGGTGAATGACTGAATGCATGATATGAATAAAACAAAGATGTATAGTAATCCCTCCTAATGCAGTATCATATAGCCATGTTATCCCCTCTTTCTGGACTACTGTATATAGAGGAGACGGAGTGGGGTGAAATGTCTGCAAAGTTCAACTGGATAATAAGTTCACGTACAGTATATAGACCTTATAATGTATGTGTGATAGCCTGGGACAACACGTCACATGAAGACATTACTGTATATAGTTCATCATTGTAACATGTAACAATCCAACAGTTTGATCAAAGCTGTGTTAGTGCATTTGGTAAAGTTTTAGACATTTTACATTTACACATAGGTTTCTAAACTGTTTGCCATACTGACTTCTGATGGCGTTTCCCAGACCATCACACATGCAGTCCTGTAATACCCTCGGACTATAAAACAAAATATGCTTTCTTCATCATAAACAAAACACCACATCTATGATTCTCTTCCTTGAACTTTATTTATTAAACTCTTTTCACATGAGGTTAACCCCAGGTTATATGGTTCATATTTGTCAAGAAAAGTTCATTTTTATTCATAAAGTATCTAAACTTAACGTTTTAGCTAAATAAAACTCAGCCATTAAGCTACACTAATACTATGGAATTAGCCTTAGGCTGTCATGTACCACGACTGTCACAATTCTGTAGAAACCCACAGATTCCATGCAATCTTTTTTTCTTTTTTTTTTTCAAAATAGGAAGAGGAAGTACTAAATAAATAGAGGCAAAATCCAAAGCCTTAGTTTTAAACCTATGGAGCGTTCAGGAAGAAATGGAATGATACACTAGCTTTGTAAACAATTTTGGAGTCTCCATTAAGCTTGGTCAACTTGGTAAACATTCCTTACTACCGTGTAAATTCTGTTGTTGAGGTTCAGAGTAATTGTGTGAGACTCTAGTTAACCATGCAGAATCTTCTGGTTTCTGAATGGCAACTTAAAATATAAAAACTGGTTTTAAACCTTTGCCAGACTAGACATTAGTCAGATTAATTCTTTTCATATTTCCTACCACCTCCCAAAAACACACCAGTAGGTTTACTGATAACTCCACATTTCACCTAGGCATGAATGAGTGTGTGACGGTGTGTGCGTGGTACTCTGTGATGGACTGACGTCCTGTCCCGTCCAAGGTGAATTTCCCACCTCACTCTTAATGTTCCCAGGATCCACAGTAAACCCTATCACTATCTTAATATCACATCTTAAGTTTGATGCGTTTTCCTTCTTGGATGTTTCCATCGATCATTTATTTGACAAAAGCTTCAATGGATCTTCACAATAATTAAAGCTTAAAGGCGAGAGTAGAGCTTCTCTACAGGTAGCGCAGTGCAGTGTGTATCATTCACCTTATAGCTATGTTTGACATAATTAAATAATCTTCTAGTGTAATAAACTCAAAAACATCTAGTGCACCTCCACTTTCCAGTTCAAGTCAAATACAAGCAGCATTTTCAGATAGAACCCAAGAACGCACTCAGAAAATTCTTCCAACCCTACATACATATAACCCAAACCTTTACCCTGCTTTGCTGAGCCCATCTGTAAATTCAGCCATAAGGTCATGCACCCAGATGTCGCTGTCCTCCTGAGACGTGTCCACCAGGTAGACAGTGAGCTTGCGGTCCCATGGCTGCTCTGCCTCCTGCACCGACTCCACCTGCGCCACCATTGGCTTTTTCTCCACGTGGTTCCTGAATACAATGGAAGCTTCTTCAGACCACTGTCTGGATTTCACTCCTATAAAGATCGTAAACAAAAATTATTCGGGGCTTGGTTTATAAAACATGCATCCAACATACACAATACAGAAACACAGCCATAAAGGGATTCATCAAAGCTTGGAGTAGACATGCCACATGAATCATATCTCATTTCACCTTGCAAACATTACAAAATGAAGAGGAGAAGAAACATATTTAATGCAAAACATGAATTCCTTCTAAAATAAGCAATCACGATGACACTACTTCAGTCACCTCACTTTTAAGGTGGAATAGTTTCGTATAATCCATAACATCCACCGGTCGCTTTCTCCTCCAAAACTTTTGTTCCTTTCTCTTATCTTAACGTCTGCCATAACGATTTGCACAGTGAATGCAGTTTTTTAAATTCTATTCTAAAGTATTTATAGTCCATAACATAATGCAAGTTTTGTGAAATATATAAGAAAATTAATTTGGCACAAACGCCTTAATGGATTTATATCCAATTATAAATAAAAGTACTCTCTACTGTTCTATAAAGGCTGAGGAAGTTTTTTTCCTCAAGCCATCAGGCTTTTAAACACTCAGGGACTGGACTGAGACACACACAGTCATTACACCACCTCTGTTCCCATTCTCCTGTGTACTCGATCTTCTTGCACTACAAACTTCTTTTGCTGCTAAACACCAGTGATGTTAGCGCTACATTGTCTTTATGTCTGAATTGTCTCTATTGCACTGTCTCATGATGTTTTGCACATGCTCTGCACACATGCACTTTATGTGGCCTTTTAGTTTTTATGTAGCATACGTGCACCTTCCGTGTCTGTCCTAGTCGTTTTTGTAGCATCATGGTCCTGGGGAACGTTGTTTCATTTCACTATGTACTGTACCACGTGTATATAAATGAAATGACAATAAAGCTCACTTGAACTTGAGCTTGAGTACTTTCATAATTAAATTCCTAATACACTTTTTTAGTTTAAACTTCTGTCATCAACATGTTGGTCTATTTTCACTTTCCTAAATTAGCAACAATATTTCTCTTATTATACATCATTATTAACTGGTACATAACTGATCTGGCATAATATTATGACCACTGACAGATGAAATGAATAACACAGATTATCTCTTCATCATGGCACCTGTTAGTGGATGCAAAATATTAGGCAGCAAGTGAACATTTTGTCCTCAAAGTTGATGTGTTAGAAGAAGGAAAAATGATCAAGCATAAAGATTTGAGTGAGTTTGACAAGGGCCAAATTTTGATGGCTAGACGACTGGGTCAGAGCATCTCCAAAACTGCAACTCTTGTGGGGTGTTCCCGATCTGCAGGGGTCAGTATCTATCCAAAGTGGTCCAAGGAAGGAACAGTGGTGAACCGGCAACAGGTCATGGGCGGACAAGGCTCATTGATGCATGTTGGCATCAAAAGGGGACCAACACAGTATTAGGCAGGGGGTCATAATGTTTGCCTGATCGGTGTATATATACAGTACTGTGCAAAAGTCTTAGGCACATGCAATGAAATGATGTAGAGTAATGGTGACTTCAAAAATTACGAAATTAAATTTGTCTACTTAAAATAAAAAATTTACAAAATTAAACAGTGATGAACCAAACTAAGTCAGTATTTGGTGTGATGACCAAATAAAAAAAAAAAAATCATAGTTCCAGGTACAAATTTTGCAGTTTTATTAGGACATGAGCTGGTACGTTTTCCTGAGCATCTTGGAGAAACTGAAACAGTTCTTCTGGAGATTTTGACTATCGCAATTGCTTATTTTTTTGCAGCAAAACCCAGGAGCCTTCATTATGCGTTTTTGTCTGAAAAGTGGTCTCTTACATATGTCTCTCTTTACTGTCAACAATCAACGCTTATGCCTCACAGTTTGAAAAGTACTCATTTAAACCATTGTGGAACACAAGACACAAACAAGCTTTAAAGTTTTACAACACCAGTCCTCATACAAGGAACTGTATAAGGTGTTTTTCACTAAAGGGGTCTTTAGAATTACAGGCTAAACAATCATAAGGAAAAAAAATAAGAAGCGAGCTGTTCTACCTGCCAGCTGAGCAGTGATGCCCTGGAAAGGGAGCTGCCTGAACTCCTGGATGAGGGTCCTCAGGAAAGTGCAGCTAACCAGCTCATGCTTACCGTAGTCCAGCTCATAAACAGACACCAAGCCGTTGCTCAGAACTCCTTTCACCAGCACTCGATGCCAACTGGGGGAATAAAAGGTCATATTTCTTTCATGTGAGATTACAGCTCCACACGGCACATGAAGCTCAATGGAGATTCATGATAGAGACAAATATCTACAGTTAGACCATTTAATTAACTCACTACACTCACTGTAACTCATTATAATTAATTCAGTAAGTCAATAATTAGAATCAAAATTAAAATATGGTTAAAATATATTTAATTGCTATAGATGTATGCGTGTCCCACGAGTAATTATGTGTGGGAAAACGTACAATTTTAATAACAGTGACTGCGGTATAATTAATGTGATTTCTAATTCAACTGTATTTCTAATCTGAAATAAATCAGGTCAATCAAGCAATTTGAGCAAAGCATTCATTAATTCATTCATCCTCAGATCTTAAGCCTGGCCTGGGGGCGTTGCTGGTACAAATTATTGATTATTTTATTATATTATATAGTCAATTCTGTATAACAAAATATTACAATGTTCTGGACAAACATTACTTTTTGACACTATGTATATGCATGACACTTCCAGCTACTCACTTGTTCTCTACTTTGGCTGCATACACCTGGTTCTTCTCCACTGTGAGAGATTTCTCGTCTGTCTTGCTGTAGTACAGGATCATCTCTTCCATTAAGACAACCAGCTTGTACATGTCTTGCCACGGCTGGAGCACAAAATGGCCTGGATGGCATGCGACTGACACATAAATATCCATGTTCTGTCCCATTTGAGGGAGCTCAAGAACAGGGGGCAGAGTCAGACTCCCAGACAGGGTGCTACAGGAACCTAAATGAGGTGCCACCCTTTTAGGTGGGAGTGAAGCCTTGCCTGCTCTGTTGGTGCTTGGGCTAGATGTACCAGTAGAGGGCGTACGGGTAGTATGAGGGGCTGTGGGGGGTTTATCTGATGGTGTAGTTTGAGTGGGGCTCTTCAGAGACCCCTGGCTGCTCAGAAAGACATCATCTTTGTGCTTCCAGAGATCCGAGCCGGCAAGCTGGCGGTTGAGGCTGTTGATAGGGTCGTGGAAGTTCTTGCTCGTAAACAGGTAGACATGAGCCAGGTGTTTGCTCTCCTCCACTTTAACAATCTGGGCAAGAACATAATAAGTTGATTCAAATGAAGGCTAATTAAGGTTCATTTCAATTAGGACTGAATCACTTAGTAGTACTAATTAGACAACTGATATTACAAACAGGATTAACAATATGAGACATGTATACAGTAAACCCTCGTTTATCGCGGTTAATCCGTTCCAGACTCTACCGCGATAAGTGAATTTCTGTGAAGTAGTATT
>JAOVYU010000051.1:11234636-11246344 GCA_025674565.1 Synodontis membranacea
AAAAAAAAAAAAAAAAAAAAAAAAAAAAAAAAAAAAAAAAAAAAAAAAAAAAAAAAAAAAAAAAAAAAAAAAAAGACGTACTTCAAACTGACAGATTCCCACTTAGGAGGCAAGTCGGCAATATGTTTTCAAAATCAGATAACGTGATCATCTTCTATGAGATAACATTGGTGTTTTTATATAGTGTGCAGCAGGTGAGGAAGTGTGTGCTAAAGTCTACTACAGTACACACAAAACAAAACTAATAAAAAAAAAAAAAAATGTTTCTTCTGCAAAAAAAAAAAAAAAAAAAAAAAGTAACACACTTGCAGGAAAGCACTATCTGCCCTACTGTATTGAAAGTGGAGAAAATGTGACTCCCATCCCTCCATGAGAGCACAGGCCAATTTTGATCTCTTGAGCTCCTGGCCACTGTTGGCTGTGGGATCATCGGGATTCGAACTCACGATCTCCAGATGATGGGGCTTTTCTGTAGACTTTTCTACATCTTTCACAAAGTCAAAAGTAAATATTTTGCTCCTGACTGCTGTTTAATATGATTTATTACTCCAGAAAAGTCTTATTTTGCACATTTTCCTATTAGGGTCTACTTACCCAGTGATAACCTACTGTTGGTTTTTCTGCACCAATGTAAGCAGTATGAATACACTGACACACATGTATGTGAGACGGATTAAGTGTACCTGGCTGTTGTTGCGTGCCTCAAAGTCTCCCATTCCCAGAGCTCTCTGCTCACTCAGCTTCCTCTGACTCTCCCCCAGCAAGAAACATACCAGCCACTTATATGCTGCCAGAGGCACTGGACCATGCGAATAAAACATAGCAAAAAAACAAAACAAATTGCACATAAAATGTGATTTGATTTGAAATATATATTATTGCTTAAAATACACTGTAGATTTTGGGGAATGAGTTGATGATGTCTGGCTTCTGTAATAAGCATTCTGAATGTTTATTATACAGTCAGATATTACAGTATAATTTCATAATGTTAATAATAGAGTAAAAGCACCAATAGAGAAAAGCACACACGTTCTAACTTGAAGACGGAGACAGATAGTAAGGATGATGTTGGAAACAGGTGGTGATTGTTCAGCTGCTCTGGATTTGATCAGGTATTTGGCAAATAATTCATTACATGTGCAAACTCACATACACCCATTAGGGATTTGGAACCGTGACATTATAATAAGCTTAGGGCTTATCATTAGAGTGTGAGTGAAGGCTGATGAACAGAGATAAAGAAAAACCCCTAGAGGAAAGTGGAGGATCAAACTAGCCAGCCATATCTCATATTTCATCTGTATCCCATACTCTTCTCTCCTCATGGACAATAAATGCCACGTAATAAAACACGTTAGGAAACCGCTGCACGTTTGTATTCTAGGTTTCACATGCTGAATATCAGGCTACAATATAAGTGGCTTGAAAGAGATAACCATATGTGAAACTACAAAAGCCTTAGGAAGGAACTGGGCATGTTTGGTTTTGACATTTGGAAGATAATGAGACCACCAGGTCTGACATTTTGGCCATAAATGGCCTCTTTTCTATAAGAGCACTGGTCATACACTTTGCTTCATTTGTTGCCAGTGCAAAAATGTTGTCAGCTCCTTTTGAAATCTAAAATAAGCAGATAAAAAGACGTGTGGAATATGGACAAATGACTTATACATCAAATATGCTGGACAGACCATAATCCACACTGTTTTAAAATATACTGGTACATTGGTCACCATGCAGAAAGTTGTCGCTTTGTTAAATCATTCACTGAGTTTAAAATGTCCCCTCGACATACTGCTCACATGACACGCGGAGTGTTTTGCACAGTAAGTATTCCAACCGAACGATCAAAAACCTACTCCTCTGACCACAGTTGCCAGGTAACAGCCCGTCAAGTCACGAGCAGAGGAATGAAGTCAGTAAAAGAGTGCAGATGTGTGGCAGATGTGCAGCGGAGGCCTCCGTGCAGCATGAGAACCTCCAGAACAGAGAAGCAGTCTTATTACGGTAAAAAAAAAAAAAAAAAAAAAAAAAAAAAAAAAAAAAAAAATAGGCAACATGACACCGGGTGTGTTTTTTAAGAGGTCCTGTCTGTGCAGCATTCACTCCGATTTTTAGGTTTAGCATCCAACCCACTTTGTTATGAGCCAAGTATTCAATAATGGAAAAAAAGATTTCTTTTCTTACTTTTCTTTTGGGTATAGAAGTAGATTATATTATTGTGATCCTCTCTTCACAAAAAAAATGTCAACCCTGAACAATGCAGTTCCAACCTTTCATGGTAAGTTATTCGGGAAAGAAATGCTACAGTGTCATTATTACACACTTTACCTGCTGGGTCCATGCACTCCTCTATTGAGGCAGCTGTGAACCTGCTTTCCAGAATTCTTTTCCAGTCGTCCAGGAAGTTCACTGTCTCCAGAGGAGACTCAATCCTTCCTTTACCTAGGGTTGAATAAGACAAAAACAGGAGGGAGAGAGAGAGAGAAAGAACATATATGCCAGGTCATCCTCTATGCATTATTATATTTCACATAGACTATTTTTTACCCATTAAATTAGCATGCAGATTCCAAACTGCCCTTTAAAAAGTTCTACAAATTGAGGGAAAGACCTTGCTCCTGGTGCTGGAGTAGGCTAAGCAGGTAATTGCTGGTTTGTTGCAGAAGGACGTTGTTGTCCCCCTCATATGTGCAGTTCGGGTCGTTGTCATCACGGATGTCCCCGAGGCGGTTCACTAGGGAATGAACAGAAGAAAGAATTGAGGGGGAGAAAAAAAAGCACTTTGACTAGCTCGAAACATAACAAGGTTGACGGTCCAGTGATTCAACAATTAATAAAAATCCATTAGATTGAGTCCAGTAAATTCCTTGGTCCAATCTTACAGCGCAGACTGTCTGATGTCCCCATCCCGTTTCCTTACCATTTAGATCCATGGATTTGGTTGCTAAAACAGTAAGCATTTACTTATAACACGATCCTGCTCCCAAAACATTAAGTGGTATAAAAAAATCTATAATGATAGAAAAGTGATTTGTAACTCTACAGGGACTTTCTAGGTACCGCCATTTCCTAACCGAACTACTAAAACCTGTAGTTTATAAGCCCAAAGTTCAATATTTCACACTGGTACATGCACAGACCAAGTCTGGTTGAAATAAGTGACCTCTGGTGAACATGGATTGACTTTCTTGAGTCAGGTAGCATGATTAAAACTCACTGGCCAGATATCCATGTCCTCCACAGGCTTCACGGCATTCCTGAATGCCCCGATGAGCCGTCCACGAGCCCAGGGGTTTACTGGAGCACGACATGGCGTGAATCTCTCTACCCAGCTCAGCCTTACAGGAGCACAAAACACACACAAAACACACAGCACATAACTAAATCTTTGAAAGGAAATAAAGGATCCCTGTATGGACTGCAACTAGAAATGCACTTGTGTACCTGTCTGTCACTGCTGTCCTTCATCAAGAGGCCAATTTGAAACTCCAAAAAGTTCATGAAAAATGATTTGGAGAAGAGGTCCAGCGCATAGACCGCTGCTATATATGGTATAAGTCGCCATTGCTGCAACAGAGCACGAATAAAACATGAACCAAAAACTTTATTTTCGACAGACATTTGTATACTTCACTCAAGATCCTCTATTATAATGCATAATGTTGACCTACAAAAATAAATAAAGGTTCTATTCGAAGAAGGATTAGGTCTCAAGTTGCCCAACAGTAAAGGATACAAATCACTGACGAATTTGCAATGCCATTGCCATACTTGGCTAGGAGTCTGAGAAAGTGTACTTGGCTCTGTTCTCTGGATAGAAGGAATGACATTACTCTGTCCCGTGGCAATCAGTGCAGAACTAGTATGAGCTCATGTATACGGAAGTGCTTTTTTTTTTTTCATGTATCACTTCTAAGTGCTTTTAATGCGGTTCAAAATGATACCGTTCACACGTTTGCCCCTCTTCCCTGATCTGTAGCTGCCATGTAAGAAAACTATAGTAAATTAGGAGGAAATGGGGTTGATTGATTGGTCAGTGGATGAAACTATTCCAAAAATATACATAAGCATTCTTCTGAGGTCAGATGAAGGACTGTGCCTTTTAGGGATTTTCTGTTTAAAAAACATCTCTGCGAATGTATTGTTTGGAAATCTGTGATAACCCCTAGCCTTTCTAATCATATTCTATCAAATCTAGGAAAAAAAAAAAAAAAAAAAAAAAAAAAAAAAAAAAAAAACCCAATCATTGCTTCCCAGTAAATGCAAACATTATTTTACATTTTTTTTTTTTTAAATTGCCAATCTTTTTTTAATATTAATTATATATAAAATAATATTCTATAATAATAATAATAATGCGAAAACTATTTAATTTTTTAATTTCTTGGCTACTCTGCTTAATTAACTGTTATTATGCTTAACTGACCTCGTTATGGGTCCCTTTATATTTCAAAAGCAATTCTTAAACAATATAACACCATGGTACAGCATGAGCAAACGTCCCGATAGTGTAATGACTGAACACCGACAGTGCTGTTGGTTCCAGCGATAACGCTGGCAAGCTTCACAAGTGGTCTGTCATGTCTTGCTTTCTGTAAAGCGTGGATCGGTGAAATGTACCGCTGAACAAAACGCACCTGTAGCTGGTACTCCAGCACTGGGATCTCTTCATCATCTTTTGGCCCAAACTGGCGTCGTGTGGCTGAGAAACGCACAGCGATGGTTAAGGCCAACTTCAGATTGACCACTGCCATTCTCGTTATGGACACTCTTCCTCCAGACAGGGCACCTAGTGAGGCCCCAAAGCGTTTATTAGGGTCCTGAGAGAGAAAAGGAAGGAAGGAAGGAGCTCTTTGAGCCTTGCGTGACACTTCCAATGAGCAACACAAATAGTGATTAGTCACTCTTATTACAGGATCTGGGCTAAAACGTTCTGCTTGTTTTTCTTAAGTCCTCTTTATGTATTTTCATCTTTCTTAAGGGCTGATAGCTTTGCAGCACCAGCACAGTTTATTTAAAAATATTCTTTCATTCTTTCATGCACATCTAGCACGGCGACTAGAAAGACAGACTGATTTTTTTCCCCCCCCTTTATGGCTCGTAAGGATTCTTCCCAATAGCTCTCACCACTGCTGGTACAATACTGTGAGGAAGTTACAGACTGCATAAAATTCTATCATGCTAGTAAGTGATTTGGTTTGTTTGGAAGTTAAACCAGAACAAATGTTAAGTATATTTAACATATCGTAAAAAAACGACTTAGAATCCGTTCACACTTGCTGATTGCGGTCTTGTTTGAACAGGTGCTCTGGTATTTTTCTAACCCTTTTTTTTTTACAGAACACTGTATTGTGCTGACCTTGAAAGGGGTCACGTACTGTCCGTCAGGCGTCACATCTCCAGTTTTGTTGAGCAGATTTTCCCGAGGGATCCTCACGTTGTGGAAAACTGCAAAACTGTAATCCGCAAACCATCAAAACATTATGCAGACACAAACACAGACACATAGTCAAATACAAACGTTCAAGAGTACAGTATGAGATCATTTCACGTTGGACACACTGCCATCTGGTGGCGGTTCAATCAAACAAGCCCCTTCACCTCTGCTTAACAGAAAACAGGTTTCGTTTGTGTACACTCGCGTAGAGCACAAAACTCACCCGTTGTCTAGTCCGTTTTGGCCCAGTTTCTTTCCCATGTCTCCAACCATTACCCCTGGCATTGCCAGTAATGTTTTAGGATCTCTCACCTGCAAAATTAACACCGCGTGAGATCACAACAGTGAAATGACCGGCCCAAATTTTTAGTCGCGCGCTGTGCACTGAAAGCACTCACTTATTAATTCATGTAAATAAATGGATTAGGTAATGCAGACCAAATTAGTTTGGGTCAGAGAATGGAAGCACCTGAACCACAAAAGAGTGCAGGCCGTGACAGACTCCATCAGGCGTGTAAAGCTGGGCAAACACAACAGCATGGGTGGCAGTTTTCCCTAGGTTTCCGACCCAGAATTTTGCTGCCTCGAAGTCTGGGGAGTTTATTACAAACTCCTGTTTGAGCAAATGCAGACGAAGTGAGAGAGAGAGAGAGAGAGAGAGAGAGAGAGAGAGAAGAAGAAGGAGAGACTTATAAAATCATTCTTCATTCATAACTCTACTTAATGAAAACGCTTGTCCTCGGACACTGAAATCCTCTTTAACTAACACCATTTACCACTTTTAAACAACAGCATTAAACTTGTAACATCTTTACAAACAGGTAGTGATGCTACATACTAAATTAGAAATAGCAATCTTTCATTTTAATGCTCTTTCTTTCTTTTTTTTAACAATAAGCCTTAATACAGTGGCTGACGTGGGAAACATTTCAAATGTCGTGCAGTTCTGGAACTTTTCTGGAGCTTTTCACTTGGAGAAAGAGCGAACACTGATCAGTGAAGCCCTGGATAATCTACACAAAAGCAAAACACATCTAACATGTTATCTTGCCATGATGACACAGATGCACAATATTCTGAACAAATATCAATATCTAATACACAGAGTATTTGTTAGGGGCCAGAAAACAGCACCACTGATATAGTCACCACTGATATGATATATATGTTCATATGGTCTATGATTTAAAGTGTATACAGGACCTCTCTTCAAAATGTACTTTTACTTTAGCTATTTCACAAAGACATGTATTTTAAAAATACATACACGTGATACACTATAATACACCTGAATGGTTAACATACAAAACTAAAGAGAAAAATGACCAATTATAGATAACACTCAACACGTAAGTATGATCCTAAATTCCTTACTGCTGTCTGATGCCTTTAAACTATAAACTTTGTCACTGCATGGTATTGTGAGAGTGCACCTGGCTGCTGGGGTCATATGTAGCTGTTGTCCTCATGAGCCTTGTGTTGCTGCCATGGCTCAGTTCTGTCAGCGCAAAACATCCGTATATCTAAAAAAAACAACAACAAAAAAAAAAACAGAAAAATGGCACAAAATGTTATTTTCAAACATCCTTTGTATTCCACCGTGTTTTCATAACTCAGGAACTGGTATTGCTCAGAAGAAAACACTGCCGTCACTGAATTTGCCCCTTCAAGTCATTACACTGGCATCAATGAGAAATCCAGTTTGGAAAATGGTACTCTTAGCTTTGATGTTAATGTTAAATGTTAGAGACAGACTCAATGTTTAGCACTGGCTTCAAAATGCACTCCTTACACTCGATGATATACATGAAAAGACCTCAGATGAAAATGAACTGCTTTGCCACTGAAAGTACCTGAACTTTACTTCCCTGTTTGGCAAAAACCCTCAAAAGGCTTCTAAATCAGTGCAATAAATAAGAGTATTAAACACGAAACAATCCCACTGTAGTTCAGTGTTAAATTAAGGGCAATAAGAGATTTCCTGCTATACATTTAAAAGCCTGCTTTTGTCAAAAGACAGACATTGTTTTGTACTTCTACAGCAAAACATGATGGCACGTTTGAGTAGCTGAGGATGCTCTGTGGGGGAAAAAAATCACCTAGGATGCTGTAATTAATAAGTAGTTAGAACGTACCTAAAGTTATAAGCTTCAAGGCAAATTTACTCTTAGCTTTATAGCGTCAACTGAAAAGGTTTTAAAGCAAAAAAATGTGAAGTGCAAGTACCGGTCCTTCAACTATTTCTAAACTGGTGCCTTGAATACACTTCTCCCCTTTACAGTGAGGCGTCAACGCAAGTCACTACAAAGTTATTCTCACTGATCACCTTTGTCCAATGATGAAACGTTTCTATCCTGATGGGAGTGGTCTATTTCTAGATAGACTGAAAGGCTTGACCTAAATAACATACAGTACTACACCCTTCACGATCACCAAACCAGATCTCAACCTTACTGAACACCTGTGGAAGATTTTGGACTGTTGAGAACTTCACCCCCATCATCAAAACACCAACTGAGGAACTACTGGTGGAACCATACTTGTTTTTTTGTTTTTTTTTAATCGTCTGTCTGTATTTAAGGGCAGAAAACCGAGTACACGGAAATGCTAAGAATAATAAAAAAAACCCCTGAGATATAACAACACTATACAGGCCAGTAAGACACAGAAACAGGTCTTATTGAGGATATATTATAGAGGATACTTGAGTCACTTATGTGTCAGGGATTACATTTATGGCAGCATGCACACTTGACACCTTGAACTTTAAACCCCAACACTGAACTACAGCAAATTTAACTTAAGTAGTGAAAAGCAAGTGGGGGGAAAGAACTTTTACCATCATATTTTCAGTGTCCTGCACAAATGTGAAGTGGCGCCGAGATCCAGAGCTTTCCACAGTACGTGCAAACATCTGAAGGGGGGAAAAAAAAGATGATTCCTATCAATTTAGCACAAAAACATTCAATTCAATTCAATTTTATTTATATTGCGCTTTTAACAATGGACATTGTCTCAAAGCAGCGTTACAGAAATATATAAATTCTGCTTCTGAGATTATGAATCTATAAATTTATCAATATAAATATGTATATATTTATATATATCCCCTAATGAGCAAGCCAGTGGCAACGGTGGCAAGGAAAAACTCCCTGAGATGACAAGAGGAAGAAACCTTGAGAGGAACCAGACGCAAAAGGGAACCCATCCTCATTTGGGTGGGTAAGTTCATGTCCGAGCAGGCCAAATACAGTCTCAGGTGGTATAATAGAACGAAAACGTTTTTTTTTTTTTTTTTAAACAGCTCACCCCTTTGTTGAGGAAGTACTTGGCCCCCAAAGACCAGTCGTACATGCCCACGCAGTCGTTGAGGACCGTGACCTTCCACGGATTCTGCATCGCCTCGTCCCGGGTCACGAAGTTGTACTTAAACAACTGTTTGCAGCGCCGGAAAGTGAGCTCCCTCTTCCGTTCCACTGACATATCCTCACCCGGCTGCCTGGCAAAGAGCGGGTCGCTCTCTAGGGTGTGGAAAATGTGCTGCTGCTCGAGCAGTCGGAGACATGAAGAGATAAAGCAGGTTCGGGAGGTTTGACAAAACACAGGAAGAAAGCATACTAAAGATCGAAACATCACATCACAGCATTAGAGACAAATCATACGTGATTTATGTGCATGCAATGGCAGAAAGAAAAATAAACCAAACAAAAAACTTTGCATTGTGCATTCGAATAAAATAAACCTGTCCTGTTACCTTGAAGGCAATTATTTCCTCCCCGTCCATGAACCTCAACATCTCCTTCCAGCTGAAGGACGCCCTTTTTCTGTACGCGTCTAAAGGACCACTGGGAAGCTCTGGGAATTCTTTCGACAAATCCATTTTCTTGGACACTGAAGGATAAGACGAGTTAAAAAAAAAAAAAAAATACATATATATATATATATATATACTGTGCAATACTCAGTCCTCACAGGTCATGATACACAACACAAACCGTCAGAGTTTTCTACATGCGACGGTTCAGGAGCTGAAGATTATATTTTATTTTTTTATTATTTATAGTACCCCCACAATGTGCACGATGACATTTCATAAGCTCTTGAAAGATAGATTTATTTAGTCATTTATTTTAATTGTGAAGGTGGTCTGTGATTCTTGGTACTGAGATAAAAAAAGATCTTCTACAGTCTGAATACTGCCAAGCAGGACAAGAGTCAACAGAGCAGTACAAAGTTCACTCTCTTCCCTTTATCCCATAGCTACATTTCAGCCAGCTGACCCTTTCACAATGACTTCATTTCATTTACAGTATGCTGTAGAAACACAAAGCCCCTCCAGTGCAGCTCTTTATACTGTAATCTAAGAGTCCATGACATTAATAACATAGAAACGCCCTTTGCACCTTTCTTCTAGGTTATTTACTGACCTTTTATTCACACAACATACACTGTGACACAGGAACCTTAATAAGTCAGCTAAGGCTGATACAAACAGGGATTAAACTTCTTAAATATTATATTAAGAGATTAATACGTAACTAAGAACTATAAAAGTGCACCACTTACCTTGTCTGCTGTGAATCTGCTGCTTCTTCTTCTTCTTCTTCTTCTATAGAGAGAAGTGCTCACGGTAATGCGCACAGTAATGTTACAGAGCGACACCTGCTGGCACGACGTGGGAAACTCACTGAAACGTCACTGTTGTGTGCTCTCACCGGTCACTTTATTAGGAATAACTAGATTTTTATTAGTTACTGTATAATGAACACGTTTTGTCCTCAGAGTTGATCGAGAAGTAGGAAAAATGGGTAAGCGTAATGATTTGAGCGAGTTTGGCCAGGGCCAGATTGTGATGGCTAGACGACTGGGTCAGAGCATCTCCAAACTTGCAACTCTTGTGTGGTGTTTTTTTTTTTTTTTTTTTTTGAGATGCACTAGTACAAGCTACAAGCCTGGTGAAAAAAAATATCCAATATATAAAAATATACAACACAACTGCACTAATATATTACTATGTTTTAATTACTTATACCGTACACTCCGTAATATACAGTAGAAACGTTGACTTGGGTTTTCATACACCTCAGCGTCATCACAGGACAGAGCAAATATGCAAAACTGTAACCATATGGTCAGAAATTGACACTGATAAAAAAATATTTATTAAAAAAAAACAAAGAATGAAGATATTTTTTGCTCCATTTAAAGTATGACCGAATGTCAAGATATTCATATATAATAGCGCAGAATATCCCAAGCCAAAAGAATCCCAACATATGATTGCAGTTTCTCATATTGGTTTATTGATGTATAGGAAATGGCATTGATTTAATACATTTCATTGCACTTGTATTTAATATATCCAGTCTATTGTAAGAACATAAATATTTTCTATTAAATTCTTGCCACCAACACTTTATCAGTCCACCATCCTTGAATATGATGTACTTCTGAGACTTTGGATATCTTAATCACCGCCTTATCTTGAGTATCTTAATCACAAACATATCTCCATGTTTCAAGGAACTTCATAATCAGAGATGAGCCGATAGAGTTTCCTCTAATGGGGTACAGGGAATGCAATCTCACAGGTTTTTTTTTTTTTTTTGTTATTGCTGGTGTCTCCATGTAATCCCACAATCTCTCCATACTGGGCAAAGTGGTTACACTGAAATCAGGAAGAATTTCACAACGTAACATTCATTTTAAGACACGTAACCTTATCTTTGGTAGTGATATAGTCACATACCAACATCCAATAAACTCGTTCAAAAATAATAATCACTTTTATTGAACTTTCTATATTTCCTGAGAAACGTGACTTAAGGAAAAAAAAAATAACCATCAATAAATCAGCTCAAGCAATGCAGGAAAAAGTTCTATGAAAAAGTCTTCACAGAAGACACCTAAAGGTTTTCTTCACCAGGAATCTGAGTTTAAGGATTTGGCCATTTCAGTACAATACTGTAACGCTTGTCTAAGATTTAAGGAAAGTTTTTCTTACACAAATACCAAATGGTGATTTCGTATCACTGAGTGAACAAAACAAGTGAAAGGGCAGACTAGAAACTGTTATTGAAAGTAAAGCAGGAAAGTCCTGATCTCTTTGGGTGATATGGTTACACTGAAGTCCTTCGTCACACCTCTAAAGGAGCTGGTGGTCTCTGGAACACACACACACACACACGCACACACACACACACACACACACACACACACACACACACACACACACACTTTTTTACTATATAAAAACTACATACAA
>JAOVYU010000051.1:11276203-11287560 GCA_025674565.1 Synodontis membranacea
TGTGTGTGTGTGTGTGTGTGTGGGAGTAGGGGTACATGCCCAGCGTGCAAGTTTGAGAAAGAAGGGGACTTGTTGAGGAAATAACACCACGCGCACTCGGCCAGCTCGCGCCGCAGCGGACGTCACGGTCGCTGCTCCGCGATCATCGGTGCGCGCGTGCGAACGAAACTTCATCGATTCGTTGTTGCCCCCCCCCCCAACCTCCCGAAATTAAAGTGTTTCGTTGCGTTCGTGACTTTAACGTGGACGCAGCACGAATTCGCCGTTGCGCGGTGCCTGAAGTTTTATAGTCGAACGTTTATTGTCGAGATTTTTTTTTTTCCTGGAGCAATTCCGCGACAGTTTTGTTAGGAAAACCTCGAGGAGACCCACTGACTCTGGCTGATGACCTCGCCGTCCAACCCTGGCTGTGAATCATGTCGCGCCGAAAGCAGAAACGACCGCAGCAGCTCGTTAACGCGGATCCGGGGGGCACGCGCCTGGCATCGCAGGGTGAGAGATTTATAGGCTTCTTACCACCGCGTGCCGTTTGAATTAAGAGGCGACTATATATGAAGACGAATATTAATTTTAATCAATACATAAACAATCATATCTCTGATATGGAATATTTATTGACCCCCATTGACCCTTTTACCCCACTGACCCTGCCTGTTACCATTTTCTGTTCTGTGTGTAACCCGAAACTTTAGTTTGTATACAAAAATAATAATAATAAGAAACTTCATATTTCAAAAACTTCCCCTAAGAGAATGCCAGAATGTTAGTTTACAAAAATACGAAAACTTTCCTTGTCAGTTGTCGTATAAGCTTAAGAGGACGTTTCAAGCTTCCTAAGAGGTTCTCGTGAACAGCACTGACATTGTTAACCAAAAGGAAACGTTCCCAGAACGCTCTGAAATGGTTCCCAACGACAAAAAACAAAGGGGGGGAAAGAAAACGCCAAGGTTGTGTGTTTGCTGGGAAACAGTATTGAACGAATGTCATTTTTTCATCCGTTTTATGTGCTAAACTTTTACTGCTGTGTAGCCAAATGAACTCAGGTGTTCTATTTGAATGGACTGATGGACTTGTGTAAATGTTGCTGCCACATCACAGCCTTGATGACATCATGTCACTGGCATGATGTACCACACAGGCACTAGATAGGATTCATTATAATAGCTTCTTTTTTGTCCCATATCCAATGTGGCTTAAAATTAAGATCTGGCTATATTTATTGGTTCGCAGTGCCTCATGTGTGTTCTTTAAAGTCTGAACTCACCCATTTTTGGCCCTACCCTGCTATCTGGGTCGCAGAGGGACTGTAATGGCTGTAGTGTGTGATTGGGTTTTATGCAGTGAGTGGGGTCATTGTTCAGGAGGTTCTGCTCAGATTTCTGCGGCGTATTGGAACCCGATCATCTTGTGGCTAAATAATACCTCACGGTTTGTTTCGGAAAGTAGATCGGACGATTGTTTTCTTGAATCTTTGGAAAGAAAAAAAAAATTTCCAAAATAAATAAATAGAGGGCTTAATTTTGACCATTGTATAACTATAGTCATTACCTTGATGTGCATCGTTCAGGGGCCATAACCGTGTTATCTTTTTAATAGTACCAATTTTCCAAGAGACTTCCAGCATTCTCTGCTTGACTGCTGGGGGTCTTTTATTCATTTAGAAAACTTTACTATTCACTGTGAATAAGGTGCAGGCTGTGGGGAGGGGCGAGGGTTTTTTTTTTTTTTTGGGTAAAGATTAATCTCTTCTCTTTCTATTCTCTTTTTCCTCTCTCTCTTATTCTGTTCCCTTGTGCTCCCCTGCTCTCTACTCAAGTCAGTAAAACCCCCCACCTTCCCTGATTCTATTCACCACATACCCCTACTCAGTTGGGGGTTCTATTGGGTAGGATGCAGAGGGGTAAAGAATTTCTCAAACATACAGAACTACTGAAGGTGTACTTTGTCAATTCAGTGCACTTTCCTGACTTGACTGACATGGTCCTGTTGATTCCATTAATGTTAAGATGATTTATGTATTTTTTTATTTTTTTATTTTACAGATGTGGTGATAACATTTTGTACAGTTATTCAAAGTACACCGGAGAGTCTGTCACTCAGCTTTCCAATTCCCAACCCCCGTCTTTATTTTCTTTCTCTGTGCTGAAGATTCTGAAAGAATTTGACCTCTGAGCTCTAGAGGTCAGATCAACTGGCCAATCAGGGCATGAAGACAGTGCCCAAAACCCATAGTATAGTCTGACCTGTGACCTTGTGTCAGGGGAAGGATGAATGAAGAGATGAAAGACAGAATTGATGGAAAAAAGTACTAGGTTAAGAGGGTTATGGGTTGTTGTGGTGATACCCATTGTCCTCTACAATGTGTTGCCATAGCAGCAAGGTGGTCAGTGGCCTGTGGCAGGAGTAAAGAAAAAAGGTTGTTCATCAGATATTGTTTCTCTAATCTGTAAATGAGGATACTTGTTAGGATTAAAAAAGTAGAATACATTTCCAATGTTGCTTAATTTTTACCAAAAATTCTATACTCCTAGTATTCTTTGCTAACATATAATAAATTCAAATTAACCATATGAGTACCTGTATTAGCAAGACAATTCATCAAAGTAGCCTCCTATTGCAGTTATAACAGGACAGCAAATTTGAGGCATTCTTTCTACAAGGGACATTAAATACTGATCAGTAAGTCCATTCCAACACTCCTGGGGCATTGTCCACAGGTGTGATGCACTAGTTGGCTGCTTCACCTTGACCATTCTGTCCGTTTAATCTCAAACTGTCTCTATTGTGTTAAGGTCAGGTGACTGGGGTGGCCGTGCCATGGGTTTCAGGTTTTCTTTTCATTTCCTTTTTAAATAGTTCTGACACAATCTAAATGTGTGTTTGGGGTCATTGCATGTATCTGAAATTTATGGGAAAAATATGGAAAAGCAGTAGAAACCTGTGGTGTGCAAAAACCTTTGACTGGTATTGTAGATATATTTTACCAAAGGAAACATGATGCATAACAACCTTTAAATTGCATTTCAACAAACACCTGCAGAATATCTGTAGCAATATAATACAATGGATGGACTGATGGGTATATACTAGTGCAATCCAGTAAGAAGGAGACGTTCAGGATACATTTCACTCCGTGTTGTACTTGTATAACTAAGCATGTGACAAATAAAGAATCTTGAATCTCCAAAAAAAATTTGAATATCATGAAAAGGTTCAATATTTTCCATCATTTATTTAAGGAAGTGAAAATGTAATATATCGGGACTCATCGCACATAAACTAAAATGTCAAGCATTTTTCTATTTTAATTTTTATAATTATGTAAATAAAAATATCTTAAGTTTTTAGAATATTTCATTTCGAGTTTGAGTACACAGTATAAATACTATGCAAACAGTATATATACTGTGCATCTCTCGGTCTAGTTCAGTACACACAACCACAATCAAGCTGACTACTGGAAGACTGCTGACTTGACAGTGCTGTCAGAGTCCTGTATCAAAGCATATTAATGAAAGTTGACATGAAGGGGAAATATGGTAGGAAAAGGTGCATAAGCAACAGGGATGACTGCAGCCTTGAGAGAATGGTCAAGAACAATTGATTCAAGAACTTGCCAGAGCTTCACAAGGAGTGGACTGAAGCTGGTGGCAGCGCATCAAGAGCCAGTACGCATAGATGTCTTCAGGAAAGGGGTTACAAGGGGTCACATTAATAATATTAAGCCACCCCTGAACCAGAAATGATGTCAGAAGTGTCTTACCTTGGCTATGGAGAAAACGAACTGGACTGTTGCTCAGTGGTCCAAAATCCTCTTTCAGATTAAACAAAATTTTGAGCCAACCCAAAACTACATATGAGCTGAACTCCGCTATGAAAGCACCCTGGGTTTCAACAACACCTCAGAAGTGCCACAAGCTGATCGCCTCCAAGCCATGCCACATTGATGCAGTAATTCATGGAAAAGGAGCCCCAACAAAGTACTGACTGTATAAATGAGCATACTTTTCAGACGTAGGACATATAGGAAATATTCTAATAATTTGAGATACTGGATTTCTGATTTTCATGAACTGTAAGCCGTAATAATCACAATTAAGACAAAAAAGGCTTGAAATACTTTGTGTAAAGAATATGGAATATATGAAAGTTTTCCTTTTTGAATTAAATTATGAAAAAAGTGCTTTTTCACAGTATTCGTTTTTTGAGATGCACCAATAGATGTCAATCACAAATTGTAGATAAAATTCTCTAGTATTAAAGTTAGTTTAAAATTATACTTACCTTAGTGTTTATAAGACCAGATTTTCTCAGCTCTATCTAGAATTAGGGTCATGATGAAAAAAATTTGCTAAATAATTATGTTCAACTACAGACAGCCTGACTGCAAGAAATGATGGTTGTGATGAGAAAGGTACACTGTTTAATTCCCATACTGCTATCTTATTGTTTTACAGACAATCAGTTGGCTGTGAAGTCACCATCAAACTCTCTTGCTTCAGAACCTACCTCATCTTCCTCATCATCTCCATCCCCCTCTTCCCTCCAAGACTGTCAACCTCCCCTTGCCCCAAGGCCATCACCCGGTGGCCTGCATGCCCCTTCCCTTCCCAATGAAAGTTCCTCCCCTCCACACTGGCCCAGCCATATTGTCCCCTACAACACATCTCTTCCCAATACCCATTCTTCTCTCTCCCCAGATTTTCCACACCCATCCCTGTCTTCTCAGACTCACTCCCCTCCTCCTGTCCATCAGAAAGCTTCCCACATTCCTGTACATCAACCTCATTCCACCATATCCTCTCCTCAGTTGGGTATCTCGGCCACAACCACCTGTTTATCCTCTGCATCCTCATTATCCCTCAATGCTATTCCACATCCAAGGAGCCCTAATTCCACACAGCAAACCCCTTCCAGTTTACCAGAAGAGGTTCATGTGCCACCTACCTTGGCTGTGCTTTTAGAAGAACTTAGGGTCTTGCAACAGAGACAGATACACCAAATGCAGATGACTGAGGAAATCTGCAGACAAGTGCTACGTTTGGGTGGAGTAATCACCAACCAGGATACAGCATCTCTAGAAATCCCTCAAAGGACCTCAGAATCTCTGTCACCTTCTCTATCCACTTCAGGTCCTTCCCAAGCTACAGCCTCTTCTATACCCTCCTCTCTTCCAACACTAATCCCAGAATCTGTTTCAAACCTCAACATCTGTAATACTAATGGGCAAAAAGATTCATATTCCTCTTCATCATCCACACCGTCATCTTCTGCCTCATCTCTGGTGTCCTCAGGACCGTCTGTGCTACCTCTTTCTTTGTCATTGGGTATTCCCCGTTACCTCCATGAAAAGTCCCAGAACACTTCATTGAGCCAGACCAGTGCTGTTGGTTACCAAACTCCTTCTCTGCTCACCTCTAGCACCCAGGAGCAGCTGTCACTCAGCTCTGCTGTAGGAGCCTCAGCTGGATCATTGAGCACCTCAACAGGGCGCCAGCAGCACGTATGTCGGTTTTGTGGTAAAGTTCTGAGCAGTGACTCCTCCTTACAGATTCATCTGCGATCTCATACAGGTGAAAGACCATACCAGTGCCCTGTCTGTCTCAGTCGCTTCACTACACGTGGGAATCTTAAGGCCCACTTTCTTCGCCATCGTGAGCAGAACCCAGAGCTGTCACTTTCCCTACTCCCACCTGCTCTGTCAGAGCAGAACCAGTCAGGATCTGGGCTTGTGGCAGTACAGAGACGCAGAAAGCGCCGTGCAGAAGATGAAGAACCTTTTGCTGTTAAAGGAGGTGTGAGTGTACCAGATGGCCTAGCCCTTGGTTTTTTATCTGGTTCATCTTCTCGCCTGTCATCTTCCTCTCTGCCACTGCCTCCCAGTGTAGATTTGGCTCTATTGTCCACGGCTCATTCCCTGCTACAGCTAAATCGTGCATCTACTTCATCAGCGGCAACTGTTTCAGCTAATATACAGTCTTCCTCTGGATCTGCTACCTCCTCTTCATCTTCCTCTGCTATAACAAACCAGTTTAAAGGTGCTAAGCAACAGAGATTTGATGAAAATACCCCTCCACACTCCACCATACATCCCACTTCTCCATACTCCCAGCTGGCCCACCTTCCCAAGATCCTGTTCCCCTCAGGTCCCTCTCCCCACCACCCTGGCCTGGCCCTCTTGAGGCCTCCTCACCTTCCGTCCCCTCACCCCCAGCTCACGTTTCCCTTTTCCCCTTACCCTAAACCCCAATCCTCATC
Organism: Synodontis membranacea; assembly: GCA_025674565.1. NCBI lineage: Eukaryota > Metazoa > Chordata > Actinopteri > Siluriformes > Mochokidae > Synodontis > Synodontis membranacea. Next base: position 11,282,462 of record JAOVYU010000051.1, read on the forward strand.
TCCCTCCTCGTCCTCTCCATCTTCTTCAACTGCAACTTCTGACACCTGCAAGCTCCAGAGACTGGCACAAAAGCTGGAGAAGCAGCCTCCATCAAAACACTTCAGTGAAGACCAGACTAATGGCAGTACTCAAGCTAATGATGTCTCTACCACCACAACCACGAATACTATCTCAGAGTACAGGAGGGAAATGATGACAGCCTTGGGTCTAAATCCTAACCCTAACAGTGATCTGAGCACTCAGAGCATCTCTGGATCAATTCCCTCTCTACCATCTCTGGTGCCTAACCAATGTGGAGTTTGTCTACGCATACTTAGTTGTCCCAGGGCTCTTCGTCTTCACCAAGCAACTCACCTTGGTGAGCGTCCTTTCCCCTGCAAGCTATGTGGTCGCTCCTTCTCCACTAAAGGAAGTCTAAGAGCTCACCTGGCCACCCACAGGGCACGTCCGCCAAATACACGCACACAGAATTCCTGCCCACTCTGCCAGCGCAAGTTCACCAATGCCGTGGTACTACAGCATCACATTCGAATGCATCTAGGGGGGCAGTTACCACCAGAGGGCAGTGGAGATCTGGGAACAGAGGAACAAGCTGTTCAAATGGGCAGTGTTATACTGCCAAAGACCATCCAATCTCTTCCTCTTAATATGAGTATGAGTGTTTCTTCTTCTATTGCTAGCACGCTTCAGTCAAGCGCTGTTTCAAGAACAAGCACGTCACCTGAAGCAAAACATGCGGAAGATTCCGATAAAGATGCACGTGACACACCTGTTAGTCAAGTAAATCCAATTACTGATCAAGTCTTAGAAAAGCAAGACCCCACTAGCCCATTTACCAGTGTTAGTACATCTGCTAATTCCTCTCCTTTAGAAGACGATCCTGACAATGATGCTAACCCAAGCGGTGTTGGTGATTATAGTCTCAGTGTTCACAAAGCTCTTCATAATTCCCAAACCTGTCCTGTAGTAAGTAACACTAAAGAAGATGAAGAGAACATTCCTCTCTCCCTCTGTACCAGAACCAGTTCCCAGGATTCTTTGCCCAACAGCAGAGATTTCACAGGAGCTTCTCATCTGGTGGTCAGTGAGCCAAAATCCTACCCTCAGTCTGCTGCTCTTGATCTTTCTCCAGCATTCACGCCACCGTCCAGCCCATCCCATCAGCCTAAATCAGAGCTCAGGGGTGCACAGAAAACCATACCTGTTAATGGAATGAGCATGGATCCTGAGCTCAGTGAAGGAGGTGAAGCCTCAGTAGTCACTAATGGAGTACCAGAGGAGGAGAGTGAGAACATATTATGTAGGGATGCTCAAGGTTCCAAGAGGAAGGAACGAGTTATCAAAACCACAGAGAAAAATCATGGCAGTTGGGTTAAAGATGAAGTAGAAATTGAAATGACCCAAACAGATACTGCAGCGATTCCACCACAGCCTTCTCGTTCGGAGAAGCCCTACAGTTGTGTGCACTGTGGCAAAGAGTATGCCAGCCGCAGCGGACTAAAGGTAAGGGCTTGGCAACATGTCTGTGTCTGGCATTGCAGTATGTGTTGAAGATTGGTCTGTAACAATTTAACAAGCAAAAGCAATTTATAGTTTTTATAAAACTATAAATTGCTGTTAGTTTAGGGTAAGTATTGGAACTGAGGAACATAATGTGTCAGGTCCTTATTATACAGATATTTTGAAACAAACTCTGTGTGTTTGTTTTCAGGGACACATGAAAACCCATAGTGGAGGAATGACCAATGAGCTGAATGCATCAGTTGTTCCACAGTCCTCAGAGGGAAATTATAAAGACAATATGGAGGCTAGTCCTCATGCTTCCAGTGGAAACCTGCAAGAAGACAAAGAAAATGAGATGGAAAAGACTTCAGAACATTTGTCCTTAGAGGATTCAATGGCAGATGGAGCAGATGGAGGACATGAGGACAGGGCCTAAAAGAATGTAAAAGAATGCAGAGACAATGTGTGTCAGTTTTTAATCAAACATTTTTACTATTCTTGTGTTAGATGTAGCTCTTAAATCGGTGATATTGTAGAATAATAGTGATTCTGTTAACATGGTAAAATTAGTGCCTTTTTTGTGAAGACAAGGAAATGTTGATGTACACAAAGCAATTCCTTTATATCAGATATCAGCATTCTTAGAATCAGGATCAATGGATGAAAAAAATGTGGTATTTGTATATTACAAACTGTACATTATGTTGATTTCTGACATTTTACAATAGATATAATGCCAACATGAGTAAGATTATATGAAGACAAAAAGGGTTTGCATACCATATCATATCGTCAACACCCATGAGCTCTGTAGATGTGGACAAAAATGGAATCTGGTCTTTTTTTCCCTTTTCTTTAGTGGTTTTCTTTCCCTTCACTGTAGCTGTAATGCTTCTGTACATACTGGATGTTAATGTAGCAGCCCTGCTCTAAACATTTTATTAATGAGGTTTGATTGCAGTAAAATTACACTATAAAATTTAGTGAACCAAGTCTTATAACTTACATTTAGTATGCTCTCAGTATGCAGTTATTTTTACTGGATACATTACTCTATCTATAAATCTTGTCTATATTTTACTGTAGCATTGTCCAGTATTGTCCAGGTGATGTCACTGGATGAAAGTTAGGACAAATTTTTACACACCAGATCTCAGCTTCAGTAAGCATGAGTGACTTGAGTAATGATGACATTGATGATTGTTAAGGTACAGTTAAAATCTCTAGACAGAGAGATGATCTGATCTGTATCTGCAAGCTCCCTGATTTAATTTGCAGGCATTTAGTTGGTTTGCTCAAATGGTCATTTATTTTCTCTATTGAGTTACTCGAGAAAAATGCTGCCCTTTGTCAGTGCACTGCACTGAACTCTATTTTTCTCACTTATTTTTTTTTTTTTTTTTTTTTTACTTTTTGTGTCCCCATCACTGTTGCTTTTTTACTTCATTGTTTTGAAGATTAGGAATAAAAGCCGAATGAATGTTATGTCATTCAGATAAATGCTTTTGTGATGTGTTTTTTGTGTGTCTGTGTGTGCCTGTAGGTGTGTGCAAATCTTGTAGCAAACATGCCAAATATTGTAATTAGAATATTGTGCATATGTTAAGGAGAGAAAGGTTCTGTGTTAAACATACTGAATTCTACTTCTGCCTAATTTGGTTGAATTACTACATACTAGTAGACAGGAGAATGACTGCCATAGCAGTCATCCTTCTGTCTCTTCTTTTGGACTGAGTGTTTGTGTTTTCCCAGCCTCAACACTCTGTGTATCTGCCCCTGAGATCTTTTGTGTACTTTCTTGGTGCCCTTTCAAAGTCTATTTCCTTTCAAATGGCTTAGTTCACCAGATCTGTGGTGTGCATGTTGATAGGTGTATGTGTGTATGCTGTGTGTCCATGACCGTGTGTGTGTGTGTATGTATGTGTGTGCGTCTGCGAACTTGTGCATTGTGATTGAGTGTGCAGCTGTAGGCACCCCCTCTACTCAGTCCCTCCTCTCCAACACCCTCTTTCTGTGTCACGCTCGCTTTCATATGCTCTCTCTTTCATTTTCTCTTTCATTCTCACTCTTTCAGCCTCTTTCCATCCCCTACTCCTCCCTATGTAATGGGACTGACACACAGGAAGCTCTAATCCCTGCACAATGATCCCCTTACCCCACCCAAGCGTCTCTGAACCTGCAGCGAGAGGAGGGGGGGGCACTGGGGACCAACCCAGCCAGCTGTCCCCAAAATGCCTCCTAATCCTGCTTCTGCAGAGCCCTTGAAACCATGACAACTGGTAACTAAGGAGAAGAATGTTGAGGCTGAGTGGGTGAGAGACAATGAGCCCAAAAAAAAGGTTAGAAGTTTGTCCACACACTTTCGGAAGCAACACAAGGCATGTCTCAATCAAAAGTACAGGATAGGAATAGACTTATTGCTGAATGATAAGAAAAATAAGAAAGGAGAAACAAACAAACAAACAAAAAAATGTCAGAGTTAAGTAAGTAAATTGCAAATCCTGAAGTTCATTGTGATTGTTTTCCCCAGGGAAATATCATTACTATTACTACAGTAATTAGATTTGTTGGTTTGAGGGCATCTATGCACCACTTGGATTAGACATGTTCATTCAATAACCAAGCAAAAAAGTTGTCTGTGTGTGGATATGTATAAGCATATCTAAATCCATGGTAGGCGATAGATAGACAGACAGATAGACAGATAGATAGATAGATAATTTTAACATACCAGGAATATTCTACATTTAAAAAAAAATCAGCTAACTGTCTAAACAATAATACATTACCACTAATGTGCAGTAGCAGGTTCAGTCCACTGGAGGGAGCAACAGGTGCACTTTGAATCCTTGCCACAGTGAGGTACAGAGTTAAGGATTTCAATAAGTTTTTCAGAACCATCAAGTGTAAATTCAGTGTTTCGTTTGCAAGCTGCTGTCTTCGATAAGTGTGAATTCAGGGGCAACATGCTGAGCTATTAAATTAAATTTCCTAAGGTATTTATTACATTTATCATTTACCAGTAGACCTACTAATATTATAGGGTGTGATGTAGAAGGCACGTTAAAGTGTTTTCTCTTCCCATGTATCCAGTCTACACTTTTTCTCTGTAAATAATATTTATTATAGGGTGTGGGAGTAGAAGCCAATTTTGTCAGCTTTCCTCTAAGAAATGTTCTCTTCCTGTTTTTTTTTTTTTTTCTGTAAAATGTAGACTTGAATGCTGTATTCTGCATGGTGAATCTGTCTGTGAAATCACTGTTACATACACTACCAGCCAAAAGTTTGGACTCACCTTCTCATTCAATGGTTTTCTTTATTTGTATTATTTTCTACACTGTAGATTACTATTGAGGACATCAAAATGATGAAGGAACACATATGGAATTATGCAATAAACAAACAAAAAAAGTGTTAAACCAGAATATGTTTAATATTTTAGATTCTTCAAAGTAGCCACCTTTTGCCTTGATGACAGAGTGAAGACAAAGCAGTCAGCAAGTGGGAACTCCTTCAAGAAGACTGTTGAAAACCATTCCAGGTGAATAGCTGATGAATCTGACTGAGAGAATGCTAAGAGTGTGCCAAACTGTCA
>JAOVYU010000051.1:11287660-11303851 GCA_025674565.1 Synodontis membranacea
AAAATAGGGACGCATCAGCAAAGAAAAAAAAACATGTAAGGAGATTGCTGAAACTACTAAAATTGGGTCAAGAACTGTCTGATGCATTACTAAAAACTGGAAGGATACTGGGGAACCATCATCTTCGCATAAGAAATGTGGTCGGAAAAGAATCTTGAATGACTGTGATCGATGATCACTTTGCTGAAATCAAACATTTGGTGAAATCAAATCGTAAAAAAACAACAGCAAACCTCAAGACTATGTTCAGTAGTAAAAGTTAGAGCATTTCCACACGTATAGTGTGAAGGTAACTCAAGGGATTGGGACTAAACAGCTGTGTAGCCTTAAGAAAACCACTGATCAGTGCTAATCGCAAAAAAAAAGGCTACAATTTGCTAAGAAGCATAAAGATTGGACTCTGAAACAATGGAAGAAGGTCATGTGGTCTGATGAGTCCAGATTTACTCTGTTCCAGAGTGATAGGTGCATCAGGGTAAGAAGAGAGGTGCATGAAGTGATGGACATATCTGAGGAGTCCAATTTTCAGCTTTTCCCATCACCTGGCCAACTCTTGGTTAGACAGAGGCCACACTGTGAAATGTTTGGTGGAGGATTGGTGATGATCTGGGATGCTTCAGCAAGACTGGAATAAGGCAGATTTTTGCAGACTTTCCGATTGGGTTGGAAATTAACCAAATTTCACAGTGGGGTCTCTGTCTAACCATTAGATGGCCAGGTGATGGATAGATGAAAAGCTGAAAATTGGACTTGGTCTTGATCTTGTGGTATAAAACTGCTGGACAATGCTACATGCCACACAGCCAGGTCAATCAAGGTGTGGATGGACCACAAGATCAAGACCCTGTCATGGCCAGCCAGACCTGAACTACATTGAAAACCAAAAAAGAAGAGGTAGATTGATGTAAAAGTTATCAAACAAAGTTCAGCTAATAGAAATTTTGTAACAGGAGTGGCATAAAGTCTCCCAAGAGCAACATGAAAGACTGGTGGGGAGCAAGATGCATGACAGCTGCTAATAAATGTCAGGGATATTCCACCAAATACTGATTCTTTCATCAGAAACTCTGTTTTCTTTTAATATGAAAAAAAAAACCCTGAAAGTTTGTTATTCACTGCATTAGACTTTATGTAATTCCGTGGGATAACAACCTTCCCAACACGTTTGAGTCGTTCTTGGAAAGCCATATGCATAATCCACATAGGTAATAAGTCATTGTCATTATCTTTCTTAGTAAAGTTTAACCAAATTTCTATTAATGGTCCACATTTTAGTTAGGTGCACTGCTTTCCATTATTATTTGCTGTTGCTGTTGAGGTTTTTTTTTTTTTTTTTGACAGTCTGTGTTTATAATTTCAAGTACAGAGGCATGGATGTAGAATATTATCTGCAAATCTATATAAATGTCCTGATATTGTTTGTGTATATAGCTTTATCTCCTATATTCTTCATGAAACTTGTCATTTAAAAAAAAAAAAATTCTTGACACTTGTGAGAACCAGAAACTCACAAAGTTGACTATTTAATACCACAATAATTTAGACAAACCTTTTTATTTGACACTCAATTTTTTTTTTGAAGAAAAATACACTAGCAGATAGAGCAATACGTCTAACCGGTCAAACAGTGTACTGAACACGAAGCACAACACTGTTGAATAGAGTGTAGAGTAGATATTTTTCTCTCCTTCCTTTAGCATCTCTCACTCTCTGAGCCCATTTGTTTACTCACTAGTAAAAAAGCCATTTAGCCAGACCACTAATGGCTCGGTAATCTGCAAGATCAAATAACAAGTGTGCCTGTTGACCAAAACCTTTATTGTAAGATTTTGTGTGTGTGTGCGTATGTGTCTTTTGAATACTAAATATAATTTATCTCCCTTTCAGATGTCACCTCAGGAACGGCTAAGCTGGATATAATCTTAAGACTATCATAAAACATTTGAACCCATTTTTCACCCTTTTTTCTACCAATCTCACGACAAAATGGCTACCTATAGTCCTGCCCAGACACAAGATTCTTCCCCAGAGGAAACCAATGGTAACCTGAAGGGAACTGGTTCTCAGGAGTCAATGAAACTAAAGAAAGAGATCTCCCTGGTCAATGGTGTATGCTTAATTGTGGGGAACATGATTGGTTCTGGCATCTTCGTCTCACCTAAGGGTGTGCTGATATATAGCGCTTCCTATGGCCTATCGTTGGTAGTGTGGACTATTGGTGGAATTTTCTCAGTGTTCGGGGCTCTGTGCTATGCCGAGCTGGGAACCACTATTACCAAGTCTGGAGCCAGTTATGCCTATATCCTGGAGGCTTTTGGGGGTTTCATGGCCTTTATTCGACTGTGGACGTCACTCCTCATCATCGAGCCCACCAGCCAGGCTGTGATAGCTATTACCTTTTCCAACTATATGGTGCAGCCGATCTTCCCTACGTGTATTGCACCTTATGTGGCCAATCGCTTGTTAGCTGCAGCCTGCATATGTAAGTAGACACACTGTGTGTATGCATTTATTCGCATGTGTGCTGGTGTCTGTTTATCAATGTGTCCCAAGCAGAAATGAGTCTGAGAGTTCAGGAGTTTCTAGTCTTTTCAGGTCACTATAGTCACTTTACATATGATGACCCTTTAAGAGAAATTCAGGGAATCTAAGAAAGTTGGGAAATCAGTGGGGAAATCATGATGCCTCTGTCTTTCAATACATTGTTTTGGTCTTTGTAAATATGTGTACGAATAATTTTTATCCAGCAGTGGTGACTCAGTGGTTTGAAAGTTCAAATCCTGGCACTGCCGAAAGCTGCCACTGCTGGGCTCTTGATCTGCTCAGGTGAAGTTACTTTGGATGAAAACTTCTGCCAACTGGGCAAATGCTGTAAATGTATACATGACTATGTCTTAAAAGTCAGAATGTTTTTTTAGAAGCAGAAGTATACGTACACAAAAGGGTAGTGAAAAACACATGCTGAGTCAGCCCAATGGAGAGGCACATTGTGGGAGAACGAAAAAGAGGAATAGAAGAACTGAGGGAGACCGGAGACAAACGATTTTGTTTATGTATGTTCTTAGTCAGTGAGACAGCCAGGAGTGTAAAGCCAGCTTACCTCGAAGAATATTTGCATTTTTGCACCTCAGATTATTAAATTATGACTAAAATGAAAGTGAATCATGCTATTATGGGGAAATTACAAGATGTGGACAGAAAGAGAGGACGCTGAATGAGCGTGTAAGTGGAAAGGAAAAGGGAGGGAAGGAATTACGTCATGTGCATTTTACTTCAGCTGACAGCAGACAAAAATTTGACTCACCCTCCAAAAACTCACATGATTCGGTCTCATGCAGTATTGAATGTTATTTAATTAGTAAAGACTGGTAGCCCTTATATCCATGCCAGAATCATTTTTCAAATATTTTTATAAGTGTGTCTGCATCACCTGAAGAGTACCTGAGGACAGAGGGTTTGGCCCAATGTTGATTAATAATTGGCAGAAGTACAGAACAGCCTGTGATCTCAGGAGAAGTGTTTTTGTAGACATCCAGTATTTCAAGGGCGAGTTCTCTTAACTGACATGTATTAGATCCTAGTGTGAAAGTAAAAAAGTGACTGAAGCTTAGGCAAACTGTTCCTTTCAATAACCTTAGTTTAGGTGAGTTCATCTCTGACTCTCTCTCTCTCTCTCTCTCTCTCTCTCTCTCTCTCTCGCTCTCTCTCTCACACACACACACTCACACACACGCAGGCAGATAAGAGGTTGTTTTAAGGATGTGAATTTGCTGATAGTTGGAAGGTAAAGTCCTCCACATTAAGACTCTGACCCTTGCCCCAATGATAGCTCAGCACTCAAAGAAAGAGAGAAAGGAAATCAGAGAAGGCAAAACAAAGTGGAGCTATCCATAACATGTCTCTCTCTCTCTCTCTCTCTCTCTCTCTCTCTCTCTCTCTCTCTCTCTCTCTGTCTCACACACATTGTCAGAAAAATATTTCACCATATTTTTACAAGGGCACATTTAAGATTAAAACATTACTTTATTGTTGCTCAATTTAAGCTCACGTGTCTCTAATCAACCAATAAACATTCATTAACCAGCAGGTCAGCTAGTAGCTAGTTAGTTAATTGAGTGATCTGTAGATGAAGGTAGCCGTTGTAGCCTGAGTTGGGATGGAAATGGATGATATAGTGTGCCTTTGTGTTATCATTGCCTAATCTAACAGTAAAACTGAAGATTAGCTCATGTGATTGGCCCTGTAGATGGACCTTTTGCATGCAATTATGAAAAATAAACTGATAACAGTAATGAGAGATAAGATGGAGTTAGAAATTAAGAGATAGAAAGGACAGATATACAGATATGCTTGAGTTTTATCTTGAAGGACAGAGAGATGGTTCCCCTCCCTAGAAAGAGAGAGAGCGAGAGAGAGAGAGAGAGAGAGAGAGAGAGAGAGAGAGAGAATTTTTTTTGACACTTTATCCCTTTCTCAGTAGTTCCGCAGGCCTGTTCTCAAGGGTCTTTCACATTATCCACCACAAAGACCAGATGTGCACACTTTGTTTCTGTCGCATTTTATGGCTGACTATTGAATTCTTTAGGGATATCAAAAAGCCAGTAGGCACTGAGGGAGAAAAACAGTGTGTTGTGAGTCAGTCAGTCAATATCAAGTTAGGTGATAGCAGAGAATCATAATCCTGTGGTCTGTTCCCATAAGAGATATCCTACTTGGTCTATCTGTGTCTTCTGTGTATCCATGTAAAACACATCCACCACAGCAACACACATACAGGAATTCTCTGTCTATGTAAGTGCTGTGCTAACCATTTTTTCACTTACTGAAAAACCAGCAGGATTGCTGATGTCAGCAGATCCACTTCCTTAGCCCAGGCAGACTACCTTACAAAAAATACATCCTCAAGCACACCACACACACACACACACACACACACACACACACACAACACACACATAATCTATATGTATTAGCCCCATGACCACTAAGCTAATATGAAGAAACAGGAACATGTTGAGTCAGACAGCAGCTTTGTGACACTAACCCTTTTAAAGATTATACACATGGAACAAAGAGACAAACGGAAAAGAAATGAATGAAAATTAATAAATGAAAATATCACTATAAGTGATTAGTTTTTGAAATAAAATTTATATTTTGCAAGAACATTCAAATGATAAAAGAGGAAAAAAAAGTCACAGAACTGTTATATAATTTATATGCGTTCAGAGATAATGTAATTAAAGCTTTCTACATTTAAAAATACTATGAAGAGCAGTAAACAGTTATAAATGAAAGAAAGTTCATATTTGGTGTGGTGACCCTTTGCTTGATAAAATAGTAGGTACAATTTGTACTGCATTACTGTATTAGGAAATCAGCATGGTAAATTTTACTTTAGAGTCTTGCAGAAACAGCCAGAGATCTTTTGAAGGTTTTGACTGTTGCACTTGCTTCTTATTTTTGTCTGCAAACCCAGCAGACTTTGTTATGCTTTTTTTTTTTTTTTTTTGGTCTGTAAAGAATGCCAGGTTCATTCTACTGAAATCCAGGCCGATTGACACAAGTTTGTCATGGCCGACAGCTTTCCAGAGTCGGGAGCAAGACTTGTAGTGGGATATAATTGAAGAACAGCAATGTGGAGTCTGGGATGCCTCATGATACAATGACTAGAAGTTTAGTGTGGCAATTTTTTTTTTTGTATTTTCTCACCTAATTTGACAACTCCTATGATACGTTCCTTGATGTTACCTCTGTAGCCATGATTGATCATTTCTGTCCCTCCTCCCTGATGACCTGCAAGGATGTGAACAATGACAAGGCTAGGATTCATGGCACTATGATTGCTTAATGTGACATGGTGAATGAAAAAAAAAAAATCATGTAATCTGATCCCAGCATTATATAATATAGCTGCTTTCTTTACTGACATACAACATTTTTCTGTAATAAAATGTTTTTGCTGAAAAAACTAATGTTTGGAAATCTAATATGTTATTGTACTGCCTTGATAATGTAGAAGTCATAAAATTAAACTCTATAACAAAGTTACACCAAAAAATCGGATGCCTAAAACCTTTGCACAGTACTGTATAGTTGAGTGTGTTTATAATAAATCTGAAAATAATTTTCAGGTTTGCTGACCTTTGTGAACTGTGCCTATGTGAAGTGGGGGACTCGTGTACAGGACATTTTCACCTATGCTAAAGTCATCGCTCTCATTGCTGTTATCATCACAGGCCTTGTCAAGATATTCCAGGGTAGGGAAATTATCCTCGCATTATATTACCTTTCATCATTAATTGCGTTCACTGTATGCATTTATGCTAATCTGTTCCCATGGGTTTTCAGGTTACACCCAGAACTTTGAGGGGCTGTTTGAAGGCTCATCCCATAACCCAGGTGATGTGGCTCTGGCTCTGTACTCGGCTCTGTTCTCTTACTCGGGCTGGGACACCCTCAACTTCGTCACAGAGGAGATCAAAAACCCTGAGAGGTGAGGGCAGTTAAACTCTTTACACAATCTTTATGCTGTCTTCACTATACACAATCTTTATCTTTATGTCTTCACAAATTAGATAAAAGACTGAAATGTATAGACTGTCCCCTACGTTCCGAAATGACCAGTGGTAAAAGGATGGTTTAGATTTAAAAAAAAAACGTCTTTTGAATGAAGGTCAAGATTTATTCACTGATTAAAAATCTCTCTTATGAGAAAAATCACTAATGGTTGATGAGTTACAAACTAGAAAAGAGGCAATGATAGTAAGAAAACTATGACAGCACAACACCGAGTGTAAAGGGGATATAGATGAAATTGTGGTATTAGTATATGAGAACGGGTATAGAAAGAGAGGATGTGCCACCCGCTGACTGAGCTGACTGAGCAAGAAATAAGCGGCATGTGACAGTCTTAACGTGGTTCCTACAGTTAGTTAATCATTTGATCTGATGATTAATGTAACCATTCACCCATAAACTGGTTCATGAGCCACGCCGGATGCATTACGCTACCAGGTAAGTATTTCAGAGTGATTAAGAACTGGACTTGGAAAGCCGGTCTTAAGTCCTCCTGAAAGGGTTATAGCTACGTTTTTATTTGTATCCAATAGATGGCACTGAAAACATATCAACACCCTCTGTTGCCCCCTGGTGGGCAAATTTGTGTAATACAGGAATCTGCCACTGTCCATTGCCATCTCCATGCCCATCGTCACAGTGATTTATATCTTGACCAATGTGGCCTACTATACTGTTCTGCCAATCCCTGCTATTCTGGACAGTGATGCTGTAGCTGTGGTGAGTGCTGCCATTGGAACCGCCACACTCATAGATTAACAGAATAATACAATACAGTGATTCTCAACTGGAAGGTCATGAGCAAATAAGGAGCGTGTCAAGAGTGTAGCCTTCATCCGATTTAGAAAGACTCAAATTATAATTAGGATAGCACTGTTTTGGATATTTATGTCCAGGTGCCAGGATAGGCTCTGGATGCCCCACAACCGTCAACAGTGTAAAGCAGTTGGAGATGAATGAATTTACTAATATTGTATGTTAACAGCATCCTTGTTGGATGCACTTATTGCAATCTTGTATTAGCTCATAGCCCATGAGTGCCCTACGTAAACCTAATTAGAACAGTAATGCAACTTAATGATAAAGAACAAAGAACAGTTGAGAATCACTGATATGATTACTGATGTAGGAAAATATGCAGTGTATCATCAACTAATCAATTTGAAATTTCCAGACATTCGCCGATAAAGTATTTGGGATATTTAACTGGACAATCCCACTCGCTGTCGCATTGTCCTGCTTTGGAGGATTAAATGCGTCTATCTTGGCAGCCTCAAGGTCAGTAAAATACAAATGCATCTCTGTATGATTATTACTGTATTGTGGCATTATCATCATGTGTCATTGTGTCTGACGTGTCATGTACATATCATTCTCCAGGCTGTTCTTCGTAGGCTCCAGAGAGGGCCACCTGCCCGACTACCTGTGCATGATTCACGTTAGCCGTTTCACCCCCATCCCTGCTCTGCTCTTCAATGTCAGTCTCTCTTAAACATCACTTACTTTCGATGTATGAGTGTTTCCAGTGAACAAAGAAAGAATGAGATTTTGTGTTTGCATGTGCCTAGCCATCAATGCATCCTCACACACAGCTCCCAATCCTCCCCAGTTTGTCTGCCCATTATTCTCTATGTCTAATGCCTTCGTTATTTTCTTCTGGTTAGAGGTCCTACTGTCCCGTATTAACATCTGTAAGAAGGCAACTTTAGACAGGCCACTTAAAAATCTATGTGATTTTTAGTAACAGCTTTGTGCTGTGTTGTGCTGACTGACAGGGTGCAATGGCTCTGGTTTACCTGTGTGTGGAGGACATCTTTAAGCTGATCAACTACTACAGCTTCAGCTACTGGTTCTTTGTTGGTTTGTCCATCCTGGGTCAGCTGTACCTGCGCTGGAAACAGCCAGACAGACCACGTCCGCTGAAGGTATTCATACTATTGGACCTTGTTATATTCCTGAGGGATGTGGATCTTGCTACTGTTGAATTCTTTTATCTGATCGATCAGAAGGTGTTGCTTAATTTTTTTTTTTATAGCAGCAGCACTGTGAGTAGTGCCAGTTGTAACTCAAACAATAGGTTTATACTAATAAACTCATACATTATATTCTTTATAACAACAGAGTCTCACATTACTTAAATTTTATCTATAATAATAACGTATAATGAAATGTTACTTAACAAATGAAATCATAAAATTTGGATATGAACCTTGGAGCTGTTTATTTCATATATATGGAAGGACTTTGTAATTTGTCAGTTAGAGGATAAGCTGTTCCTATAAGTTTTTTTTTTTACCAGCATGGGAATGCTTTTTTATCTAATTAACATGAAGAAAGATTAAAAAAAAAAGAGAGTGTGGTGGGGTGAATGTTAATAGGTCTTATAACAGGAACTAATGTTGGCAGATGTTTTACAATGTTAAATGTAACTATAACTAGTTAAATGTATGTTTCCATAATTATTAAGAAAACTAATCGTTAAAAATGGCTGTTGTCTAAGAGGAATAAAACACTTTGAGAGGTGCAGTTATAAGGAACTTTGTGGCTATAGCAGCAACTCTGCTTCTCGTCCCCCGACTGTAGATTATTTTTCTATCATGTCAACTTTTGAGGTCTTTAATTCTTTACTAATGTGTCCAGTACTTACTCTTCTTTCAAAAATAACCACAAACGAATATATTTTTAAAATGAGTTGTTAGACCGGTCATGTTCTCTCCCTCACTTTCACAGCTCAGTATTATCTATCCGATTATTTTCTGCCTCTGCACCGTCTTCCTTGTGGTGGTCCCGCTCTACAGTGACACCATCAACTCCTTGATTGGCATCGCAATCGCCCTATCGGGTGTCCCCGTCTACTTCCTGTGCTGTTATACACCAGCCTCCCGTAGACCACTGTGGCTTCGCAAATTTATTGGTAAGACTCACATTACGTAACTGCTGTATTTGTCACTAATACAGGTTATTCGGTTAAATAATGAAAAGTTTCACCTGAACGCATGCTTCTTTCTTATTTTCAGCATCATCCGGCTTGTTTATTCAGAAGGTTTGCTTTTGTGTGCTTACTGAGATGGACACTGATAAAGGAAAAACGCAGTAGAATGGGACTGATAGACATGGTATAATATATGGTACAGAGAGTTCCCCATGATGTAGCTGGAATGATTGACACACAACACCCAGTAGGCCTTTTGTCTGATGTAAGAAGCTCTTTTGGTGTTGTTTTAAGCAGAAAACTGAATGACTATTCTTAACAACATGTACATTCCTGGTGGGGGAAAAAAATAAATAAATGTTCATTTCCTGTCGCAGAGAGCTTATGTTGACTTGTATATTCCCACTTGTTTTCAAGTTCTCAGGACGTTTTCAGTGCCCAGGTTTTAGGTCCATGTCCTAAATGTAGTACATGAGGCTCCAATACTCACAGCCCACAGAAATGACTTAGCTATTTGTTGGATATCACTTTATACATGAACGTGGGAGTAAATGAACCCCAAAAGACTGATAGAACATTACCATTGATAACACTAAAATCATACAGTGAAATTCACAGCCATTGACAGAAATAAGATTGATAGAGTCAGTGTTCATAGACCATGATCATATTCTTTACAGTTGCTAATATATTGCTATGTTCATAATACTGCCAAAGACTGCCATAGTGGGAAAAGTTTGCTTAAGTTATTGTGAGATTTGGAATAGATTTTTTTTTTTTTTTTACATTAGGTACAGTGTCCCAAATGGGCCCCAAGGGTTAATGATTTCACACTTTCAACCAAAGCAATTAAACCAGTTCCCTTAGCATACTTTATGAAGTTTAATCACCAAATCATGGACCACTGAGTGTTGCTGGACCAAGAGTAACATTACTGTTTGAGCTTCTCTTCACAACATTCACTAAATCTGAAATCAAAATAATATAAATTCAAAATTATTTTTTAAATGATTATTTAAACATAATTAAGAATCAAAGTAAAATGTAATGATAATAAAATGTAGTGATTATTTTGGCAACCCTGCAGGTTATATTGGGACTCCTTTTATATTACCCAAATGGAATATGAAGTACTACCTACTGTACATTATATCTTCCTGTCTTGTTTTTGTCTGCTAAAAAAATGTGCCAACAGTGTATATATTGGATTATTTTAGTCAGTTTTTGAAGCAGCAGTATTCTTATGTAAAAGGAAGTGAGTAAAAGATATAGGATATTTGATTACGTAAAAATGCAAAGATTGCCACTGTAAGAGAAAAATTCAAATTTGTCTAAAACATATGTAAGTGCAATGGATTTTAAATAAAAGGTCTCCTAATTACGTTTCTGTCTGTAATTTTAACTGACTTTTACAGCAAGAAAAAGCCAAAGAGCAAAAGCTGTTACCCATTCAGTTTCCTCTTTAATGAGTTAAGGTTTAGAGTGATCACTTTATGCTCATTTTCCCCCCTCCTAAATAAATATGTACATATTTATGTAAAACTATCTGGTAGCCAGTTTTCACCCAATCGTTTCCTCCCAGGGCCTCTTCTTCCCACCCCTTTGTTGTACTTGCTTTGGCCTGGACGAGTTATGTGTTGACATGGGTGCAGATGTCTGCTGCAGGGGATTCTGGGTAAAGGTCTGTCTCAGTGGACCTAAAAGAGGAATTATACATATGAAAATTCAAAAACATGCATAAACACACACACACACACACATCATATAAAAGGCTCACCTTTAGCAGCAATGTCGAGGTGGTCCTTAATCCGCCTCTCTCTCTCCTGTAGCTGATGAGCCAGTTGGGCGTTCTTCCACCCTATGTGACACATGCTAACATGAGTAACACAGCACATGAACTGCACTAGCAGTCCCCAAACTTTTTTGCACCATGGACCGGCGTCATATTGACAATAATTTCCCAGACAGGAAGGTGGTTGTGGCATGGTGGTTGTGGGGTCAGGTTTTTCTGACATTTTCATGACATTTTAGTTGTAAGTGGGTCTAATGTGATATTTTACAAACATAAAATGCACCATCCAATAAAAACACTGCAACTCACCATGTTGCTGAATCAGTGGATTTTTTGAATTCATGTCAACTAGCTAGTATAATGTACAAGTAAATGAGGAACCTGTGGCGCACACACATTACTGAAGTCCAAAATCTCTAAACTCTGACAGCATGTCAGAAACATTAGTGAGAAAAGGAACAGAACACTATGACAAATTTAATATCCAATTACTGCATGAATAGCCTATAATACTAGTACTACTACTAATAAAATACAAATAAACGATTTATCCTTTCTGTGTGGTGCAGTGAACTGGGGACCGCTGCATCAGTGGTTATATAGCAAAGATAGACTTTTACAGCGATTATGTATTACTGACTTCATGTTTGGATTGTTCACAGTCAATATATATTTACACTAACAGACCTAAATTGTTTTATCATTGCAAGTTGAAAACACACCGATCAGCCATAAAATTAGGACCACGGACAAGTGAAGTGAATAACACTGATCATCTTTTCATCATGACACCTGTTAGTGGATGGGATATATTAGGCCGCAAGTGAACATTTTGTCCTTAAACTTGATGTGTTAGAAGTAGGCAAAATGGGCATGTGTAAGGATTTGGGTAAGTTTAACAAGTGCCAAATTGTGATGGCTAGACCACTCTGTCAGATCATCTCCAAAACTGCAACTCTTGTGTGGTGTTCCTGGTCTGCGGTGGTCAGTATCTATTAAAAGTGGTCCAAGGAAGGAACAGCGGTGAACCGGCGACAGGGTCATGGCGGCCATGGCACATTGATGCACGTGGGGAGCGAAGGCTGGCCCGTGTGGTCTGATCCAACAGACGAGCTACTGTAGCTCAAATTGCTGAAGAAGTTAACGCTGGTTCTGATAGAAAGGTGTCAGGATACACAGTTTGCTGTGTATGGGGCTGCACAGTCAAGGTGCCCATACTGACCCGTCCACTGCCGAACGCGCAAACAATGGGCACATGAGCATCAGAACTGGACCACAGAGCAATGGAAGGTGGCTTGGTCTGATGAATCATGATTTTATTTACATCACGTGGATGGCCGTTTGTGTGTGCATCCCTTACCTGGAGAACACATGGCACCAGGATGCACTGTGGGAAGAAGGCAAGCCAGCAGAGGCAGTGTGATGCTTTGGGCAATGTTCTGCTTGGAAACCTTGTATCCTGCCATCCATGTGGATGCTACATTGACATGTACCACCTACCTAAGCATTGTTGCAGACCATGTACACTTTTTCTTAGAAACTGTATTCCCTGATGCCTGTGGCTTCTTTCAGCAGGATAATGTGCCCTGCCACAAAGCAAAAATGGTTCAGGAATGGGTTGAGGAGCACAACAAGAAGTTTGAGGTGTTGACTTGGCCTCCAATTTCCCCAGATCTCAATCCAATTGAGCATCTGTGGGACGTGCTGAACAAACAAGTGCGATCCATGGAGGTCCTTCCTCGCAACTTACAGAACTTAAGGTATCTGCTTCTAACATCTTAGTGCCAGATACCACAGCACACCTTCAGGGGTATAAGTACCAAGACATTTTGGACAACACTATGCTTCCAACTTTCAACAGGTCAAGACTGTTTTGGCAGCAAACGTGGACCAACACAATATTAGGCAGGTGGTCATAATGTCACGTCTGATCGGTGGATTTGGCTACTGGTTTTAATTACACAACATAATATTAAAACTAAATGTTAGGTGGCTTGCTAGTTAACTTGGGTAATGCTTTTAATTATACAAGTTAGCTTGATGGCATCCACCTTGATCACAACGGTGCCTGTTGGTTTTCTCAGTAGAATTGTTATCATAACATCTTAACATGAATGTCTAATATAAAATAGCTTGTTACAAAACTTGACGAATTATTTACACAATAATAATCTTAGTGTTAGCTATATTGCTACTGTATACTTAATACTTACTAATACTTAGCCTAACATTAACTAGCATGCCAAAGAATTACAGTTGTAAAGGTAGCATTAGCTAAAACAACTACTGAGATTTGGTGGCTGTCTAGCTGTAAGACTGTACGCAATTATGGGGTTTTTTTTTTGCACTCAGCATCAAAGTAAGGTTTTAGAGGGGGCTGTAAAATGAGGAGGAACAAGCAACAAAAAGCCAGTGACTGAATGCAATCAAATTTTAAAGAAGAGAGAAATAGGAAGATGAAAGTCTGAAACAAATACATTCAACAGTTCATGTTCATGCTGTACCTTTCCTGACACTCTCAACAAAACCGTCGTTGGAAGGCAGAGCCGAGGGAGGGTGAGTGATGCGTGCTGGGATTCTAAGCTTCTCCCTCACTGCTGGATGCCTGAGCAGGGCTACCTGACCCAGCGAAAAAAGATTGGAGGTCATCCAGTACGTAAACACTGCCTGGAAGAGAAAACACAGAGACACGGTTACACCCAAAGGAGACGACAGTCCATGATACTAAACGATGAAAAGGAGAGAGAGAAAAAGACTTGAAAGTCTCACTGTGGGGAAATTAATGGTCATCGGTAAGATGATAAATGGCATAATTCTGAAGACAGTCTTCATTGCTTTCAGGTTGGGGTTGTCTATACCAGATTCTGCTCCCAACTAAAAGTTGGAAAATTGATTCAGACGAGATGGCAGATATTAACATAACACATCAAATATCAGCTATGCATCCAAGCCATTTAAGTACATGATAAGAACAGCTGCTTGCACCTCCAGGATGGCAAACATGGTCCCTGTGACAGCGAGTGGAAGGATGTAAAATGGATCTGCTGCAGTTAAGTCTGTAAACCACCATAATCCACCAGTCTGCATGCTGGGCACGGGGGCGTAGGCCATCTTACGCAAGGCAATGAAGAATGAGATAAAGACTGGTGCCTGAAAAGAAAAAGAGATTAGCATGTTAAAAAGATAGAAAAAAATTGTGTGACATTTAAATTAAGCATTGGAGATTCCATACTGACCTGAATCAAAGGGACCAGGAACCCACGGAGAGGGTTAACATCATGCTTCTTCTGGAACATCATCATGTCAGAATATGCCTTTGAGACTGAAGGAAGAGATTTAAAACAAATAATTACATATTTTTGAAAGTACATGTGTACTAAAGCAAACACTGGTTTCTAGAGTCATATGATTAAAAAACTGCCCACAATAAGGAAATAATCTGGTAACTAGGAAAAAAAAAAAAAAAAGATTTCAGAAACCGTTGATGCTCCTGACTCGTGTACATGTTTAACACACTTAAGGCTAATAAACTAATCGAAGAATAAAATAAATCTAGGAATTAGGAATAATGATCATGCCCAGCAGTGCAGCAGGTGTCATGAAGGGAGACAATAAGAGGGGTGTAAATACAAAACAGGTTATACAGTGGTATAAAGGTATCAGATACTGACATTCAAACTTGTTGCCACTCTGCTTGGCCTCATTCATGCGATTGGTGAGCTTGGTCATCTCAGGCAGGACGTTGTTCAGCTTAGCTGCCTCCCTCTGGCCCTTCACGATGACCGGGAACACTGCACAGCGGGCTATGATAGTGCCTGTGCACGAGATGTAACAAGACCCAGTCAGTCAGTAATACTTCTGTTCAAATTACTGTAAGTGCTTATTCATCACCAAGATTAACTACACTGCAATTTAGTGTAAAAAAAAAAAAAAAAGGTTTAGACCTGTCACTAAATCAGCACCTTGTGTAACAAGAAATGAAGTATAGAAATAATTTTGTATGCTTAATGTTTTTTCAGTCAGAAAAGCTGCATAAAAGCATTCATTCCTAAAGAAAAAAAAACCCTCACCTGCAACAATAGCACCCCACCAGGGCAGTCCAATGCTGACATGCATGAACTCCAGCAAGTTCTGAATTAGGCCTACAGGTGTATAGCTGCCTAGACCCAATTCTGCCAGGCTGAGCTCTGCTCCTGCCCCCTGTAGGACATCCATTGCCAGCACAGGGGCTTCGGTCACTTCTGTGCTTGGCTGAGTGATTACTGAGGTCAGATCAGGAGCCGGAACTGACTCTGAAGCAGCTAAAGGAGCAGAAACCGGAACAGATACTGAAGCAGCATCTGCAATAGATTCTGAAGCAAGTATTTGAGCAGCTTCTGGTACTGTTTCTGGAGAAGATACTAAAACAGATTCTGCAGTAGATTCTGGAGCAGATAATAGGATATCTTCTGTTGAACTCGCCGCTGGTGCCATTCCATCTGTTGTCTGAAAGCAAGTAGAGAATAAACAGTCAATTAAGTGTTAACATTTCAAAACCAGTGATCATCAGATCAAAATAAATCAAAAGAACAAATGTACCTGTGAGCTATTCTGGCGGACCGCCACGGCACTGACCAAGTACAACCGTCCGTGATTGTGGCGTCCCAACAGAGCCCGGACAAGCCATCCTCCACTTCCTCTGGTCGTGTGAAGATGTGAGCTGTGCGCGGCATACTGACAGAGGAGTGGGGGGAGAAAAGAAAACAGGGCGTTAATGCCGGCAACGTACGGCACATGACAAACAGTACTGTGCAAAAGTCTTAGGGATCCTATTTTTTTTGCGTACAAATAGTGTTATAAATGACATTTTATGAATTCTGCCTTATTGATTCAGTACAAAAATTCATAT
>JAOVYU010000051.1:11303951-11315395 GCA_025674565.1 Synodontis membranacea
AGCAAAGGGTCATCACACCAAATATTGACTTAGTTTAGTTCATCACTGTTTACTGCATGTTGTAATATTTTTTATTTCAAGTAGACAAATTTAATTTCATAATTTTTTAAGTCACTATTACTCTACATCATTTCATTGCATGTGGCTAAGACTTTTGCACAGTACTGTATGACCGAACACACAAAAACTACAACACTGAAGCACACTATAACCACAGGAGTAGCTCATACTATGACTGGAAGCCTTTACTAGACCAGAAACAAGACTGCATTACAAAAGAATTGTCTACAAATATAACACGACCCTCCAGTAACGTGAGTGATATTTTTTCTTAAATCTCATCTCATACTACGCCTCTACAGTTTACTGCTTCAGATTTGGAGGATGTACGTTAAACGGCAAGTTCCCCTCAGAAATACTGTCCTGATGAACTTTATAGATTCACCCAGCAATGACTGTGATGTAGAAAAGCACCACGCTTTCATCATTGTTAGCTGAATGTGAATTACAGTATAATAGTTTCCCAGGTTTCCAAATGTTAATATATTTTTAACTGGTAGAGAGAATGTTGAACCTGATGGTCTATTTTACCATCATCACATAACACACACCAAAAAAAAAAAAATATTATAATAAAAAAAAAAATAATAATAATAAATAATAATAATAATAAAACACTGTGTAAATGCTTTGTGTTCCATAAATGTTTAACTCATTTAACTGACTGAAGTAATGATCTGGTCTTAATGATGCACGTTAGCTAATATATCTAAAAGACTGCATTGTTTTGTGAAAACAACTTCCATAAATCATAATAAACATATTTTTGCAGAAATATAGGAGCTATGAATTCTCTGGTATCCAGACAAAATGTAATGAGTGCGTGTGGATATATATATTAAGCTAACTAGTTAAAGCTCTAGGGCTGTAATACAAACAGCTCTGCTAAATTTCTGTAGAACACTAGACACAGTGCTGACGTCATTTTGCCAGACCCCTACGTAGGGCGCTGCTGTAGGGAGCGGAGACTCTTTTGGGATTCCGCCTTTGACTTTGAAACCAGCTAGCTACACATGTCGAAGAATACTGTCAAATAATAATAATAATAATAAAAAACACAACACTGTTAATAATTAAAATAATCAATAACAAACCCCTTTCAGTGTCCATGCAGAGGGTAATGTAGAAATACCGGCTGCAGACGACTGTTTATAGAAACAAGTCTTTAGACGACTAGAGACCACTTTACCCCTGAGCGCAGCCATAGTGGATAAAGTCTCGGACGGAGAGCAGGAGAGGACAAACTCGATTCAACAGATTCGGGTTTTTCCCGAAAGCGAACAGCTGCCTAGCTCAGTTTTAAAGCCACTGCTGCCTGCTCAGAGGTGTGATATAGTGATATTATAACTATAAAACAGAGGTGTATTATACTGTAATATTTCTGAAGTTGTGAAGGAGTGATATTAAACCTTCTAAAAAAAAAATGTCAGAGTCGAGGGAAGAGGACAGAGACTCAGAAGATGCTGCACCTTTACACCTTTTCTCAAACCTGAGTAAGTTTACTATTAGTTTACTAAATTTACTAAATAACTGATTATACAAATATTTTTTTAATATAACATACTACAGATTACATTTACAAATAAATATTTATACAGCTACAAAACATGTAAACAAAAGCAAAACTGAAAGTAAATGATTCCCTGTCAAAATAAACAACTTCCTTTACCATACACTCTTATAAAAATGGCTCTTCAAATCATTTATTGTTATAATTTTGTAGCTTTCTAAAGGAATTCTACTTGGAAACAATAGTGAACCTAATTGTTCAAGTCAACCTTCCCAGAGAAACCTGTTAAAACCTTTTTTTGTTTGTCATATTTGTCAATCTTAACTTCCTGTAGCTTGAATAAAGTTGACCAGATTGTATATGGCTACAAATTTGGACAGCCACTATGCCATTCTTGATCAATTTTTGGTTGCCTAGGTACATAATTTCTCACCAAAATTCTATTTCTCAAATAAATCAGGGATTTCATGTGGTGAAGTGATCAAAAGTTCTGATGCCTTGCCTGGACAAACTGCTGGTGAGTGCTTTTACATGCAATTAATATAAGCACTAACAGGTGGCCTTCACTGTGCTATGCACAAAATGACTAACTCAAATATAATGTTCTTTCATCAGCTGTTTTATCTTGTGGTCATGAAATGCCAACGGATTACTTGATTTCATGGTGCAGGCACCTTCTACAGCAGGTATGTCTGTTTAGATATCTTGAATTTGAAACTAGCCAGTATTTGACAAAATTGTGCCTGATTTCCTACATATGAGGTGCTGCTATTAAAGGATGAGACTGATGCTGTAATTCAACTCCACAGTGGTGCATTCTGGTCTTCCACTGATCAATGCAGTGCAGTAGCTCTTCTTCTGTTAGTTGTCTCAGAAGCTCAGTCGTTTTCTTCTTTCCTTCTGGATCAGACTCGAAACGAGTTCCCTTGAGTGCAGAATTTTATTTTAGGGAAAAGAAAAAAGTCGTATGGTGTTAAATCAGGCAAATGGGGAGGGTAGTCAAGCACTGTGATGTGTTTCTGGGCCAAAAACTGCTTTACTCAGAACACTGTGTGTGCAAGTGCTGTCCTGATGAAGGAGGAAACCATTTTCCCATCGCTGTGACCACTTGCTTCTGACCCTTTCTCGGAATGTTTAGAGAACCTTTTTGTAATAGTGTTGGTTCACTGTTACTCCATCGAGAAAACATTTACATCTTATTATAATCTTAATGTCAAAGAAAATAATTAACAAGGACTTGAACTTCATTGAGTTTTCTCATTGGCCGACCCGTGTGTTTTCCAGTGAAGTCTTCAGTTTTGTCTCAGGATCGTACTGGTCTGGAATGCTCAGTCTCATTATTTAATTTCTGCACCATGTACTTTGCTTATATTTATTTAACAGGCATTTATACATTATTAAATCTGAGGTGCTCCAGGTTATTGATTGGGGGGCAATGTAAAGCTTTCACTTGCTAAGCTTTACATGCCTAATGAAAAAGTATATTTTGCTAATGTTCCCACTTGCATGTAGCCATGCATGATCCAATTAATGCAAACTGTTGTTTAGTTGAAATAAAAATTCATATTCTGAATGAGTTGTCTACATGTCCTAAGATAACGTCTAAAACCCAAATAGTATCAGTATATCTCACATGTCTTACTCAGGAAGTGCTAAAATATCCAAACAGAATATGCTATTTTTATGACAGAATATGCTGTTTATATATTTTATTTGTATCAAATTCAGAATGTTGTCATATTTGGAATAATAATAATGGAATTTTAGTCTGCATGTAAATGTACTGACTGTTGGTCCCTTGGGCGAGGCTATTTACCTACCGGCACAACCTAAGACTAACAATACCACATAGATGTGGGGAAAAATTGTAAAAAGGAGAAGATGATTGAAATTTGTCTTATTGTTGCTATATTTTAGAAGAAGACTGAATTCACTTGTCCAAGATTTGATGAGTACAAGAAGGGCATATGTGGCACTAAATTCTCCTACCAGGACTTGTGCCATACAGTTCCACTAACTCCCTCACTGAAGGAATTCTTAGAAGAGAAACTTGGGGAGCTAACTGCAGCAAGATTCTGTGAATTTAAACCTGTAAGAATACGGTTTGTTTACTCAACTAAATCACATAAAATATTTCTGTGAAATATGGTGTGGAGTAAAAAGGTCTGTAATGACAGAGTAAAGCAAATCAGATAAATTTTCTTTGTGAAGAAAATGTTCATAAAAATATATGATCATAGTTCTATCTATCTATCTATCTATCTATCTATCTATCTATCTATCTATCTATCATTAAAAAAATTACATCTTGTAATTTAACGTAATCAGTGTCCAGGATGCCAATCGTATGTGGAGAGAGCTGATCAGAAGAACCTGTGTGTCCACTGTACTGTTTGCACTGCCAGGATGGGATGCTCCTATGAGTTCTGCTGGTATTGCATGAGGAAATGGAAAGGAGCAGTGCAAAATGGTATGCGCTGTGGCTACACTGACTGTAGAGAGGTATTACTACCCAAATACAGAAGACTTTGACCATTGTTTATCTGAATAAAAATTACATTAGGATTATTATCTACGTATTGATATTTTGATAACTCCTGATAAAATAAAAGACAAGACATTAATTTTATAAGCAAATTCATAAGCACTAAACTATACTACACGTAATTATAAACAGCTTTCTTTCTTAATATTTTCAGACTCTTCAAAAAAAGAGAGATTTGGTAAAGTTATGTCAGCCTGCATTCAAGAGACAAAAGCTTCAGACAGAAGAGGTGCTTTTCAACTCGTTTCTGATTAATCGTGAAGTATACAGTAATGTTTGTTGTACAGTCACAATGATCACTAGGTAACCTTTTACTTTTCTTCACCTAGGTCTATTTTACGAAGGAGAAATCCAGTGACAGGAAACGACTGGCTATGATCATCAACAATGTTAAATTCAGGGACAGTGAGTATAACCGGGAGGGAGCAGAGAAGGATGAAGAGAGTATGATGACTCTGCTTGAAGCTTTGGGTTATGATGTAATCCTACTGAATGACCTCTCTGCAGAGGTATGTTTATAAAATTAATATCTGATGTGCAAAATGCAAAGCATCATTAAAAGTTCAGGGATTCATGATATGTAGGATTCAGTTGATTGCTATAGCCTGAATGCCCCTCCCTTGCACCCTTCTCCCTTCCAAGTGTGTATTAGAACATACGGTGGCCATCAGGTGCCTGTAGCACACTTCCAACATACTTACATTCACACTCCCCTTGCTTTTCTCATGATCGATGAATAGACAATTTTATAGATGAATAGCATTTCATGACAAATAGTATGATACAATATTTTTTAAATTTTGGGTTCTCAAGCTTGTTAGCCAACACCTCTACTTTCTTGTTTTTCTTTGTCGTCTTTCCGGTGCTTCCTCCTGGATTCACTCTCCCACTTGTAAAAAGGCGGAAGGAGCTCTGTAGAGGTTTGTCCACTCTGGCGTACTGTAGCATCGCAACATGGTGACTCTGTAGAGGGGAACCTGCACCCTATGTAGATATAAAGGGCTCATTCTAAGGTTACGTGATGTAATGATTTGTAGTAATTATAGACTAATGAAAATATACTTATGACTACTATATTCCGTTTCTGCTAATAGATCACCTAAATCCTACATAGTGGACCTTTAAATCAACTGTGTATTCTCCTCCGAATAACTGTGTAACTAAACAGATGCATATGTGTTAGAGTGTTAATGAATGAACAGTGCATTATGTAAGGAATACAATTCGACAAGGCACTGACAGCACTCCTGTTTTACCTCTACTTTACCTATGGCCCTTTACTTTGCTTAATCCTGTTACCACCCTGATGTTTATTGCTGTATAACACACCATAACACCATAACATTTATCCTTTGTATGTTTATTCCTTACCAATCAGAATTGAGACTGCTGTGGTTTAAGTATACTATAACCTTGAGCAGTACAGTAAAATATGTTTTATGGAACTTCACAGGGGATTGAGGCTGCCTTGAGAGACTTCTCACAACGTAATGAACACAGATATTCAGACAGCACATTTTTAATCATGATGTCCCATGGTGGACATGAGGGGATTTATGGCATTAATGTTGATGAAAATGAAGACGACATTTTCCCTGTGGACAAAATCTTCCACTACCTCGGCTCTGAGAACTGCCCTGAACTAATAGACAAGCCAAAAATCATTCTGATTCAGGCATGCAGAGGAGGTACAGAAACTTAAAGAAACAGCGCTATTCAGAGTTACATTATTTAAAATATATATTTTTAATATTTAAAATGATAATACCTTATTGGGTGTGGCATTGGATAGAACTTACACTAATAAACATTTTTCAGATAAAGAGGGCCATGTGTGGGTATGTGATAGTGTACGCTCCAGAAAAGGAATAAAACAACACCGTGAAAAAGATTTTGCCTGCTTCAGATCCTGCACACCAGGTTTCACACACTGTCCCACACTGTCCTTCAACATTCTGTATTATGCTCAAACATATCTGTATTATGTATTACATGAAAATATTAACATACCTCTCCATCATAGACACTGTATCCTTTAGGAATACTGGCCTTGGTTCAGTATTTATCCAGAACCTTGTGAAAATCTTCAGTGAACACGCTCACGAGAATGACATAATGGAACTGTTCAGAAAGGTATGGTTGTATTAATCTAAACACAAATAAGGAATATTGCCTAAAGCACATAGTAAAACATTTCCAATTGTCTGTTTCCCAATATAGGTTGCTCACTGGTTTGAAAATGCAGCAAAGGAACATGACATTCTGTATCAAATGCCAAGCTTGGACAGAACCACGCTTGTAAAGAAATTCTACCTGTTTCCTGGACTTTGACACAAGAACTCAGATTTCTGAGCTGAATTTCTGGATTAATTCCTTAGGAATTAATTAGTCTTTGTAAAATATCTGTTGTTAGAATTTAAGTATTTCTTTCTCCTTATTATATTATACAAAAAAAAAAGTAAACTTCAAGATGTGCCAGATGTGTTATGTCATAGTTTGGACATTTTCAGCATTGTTCTACAATGTATAAAATTGTCAAAATAAAGAAATAACTATTTTAGTAGTTGTTTCCAAACTTTTGACTGGTACTGTATATAAACATGCAACTGGACATGACTTTAAAGGATTTGCTTTTTGAAGCACTTTTTGTAGAGAAGATTGTTCAGAGAAGTTTTGACTGTTTTTGTTTTCTCTGTTTAGTAGTGCAAGCACTACAAGATAAAGGGTCCTTCCCAAAAGTAATCAAAACCTTCTTGATTCCTCGGTCTTACAGCCATCTGCCCATGACCTGGAAATCACTTGAAGTCCTGCATCTTTAAGGAAGTACCATGCCAATTAGTAAACTCTACTCAGAGAAAACCAAGGAGCAAAGACATAGGAGACTTTCACACTACCAGTCAAAAGTTTTAGAACACCCCCATTATTTTAGTACAAACATTGCTATATATTTTTATTTCATGACTTCTATAGCAGAACAAAAACTTCCAAATATATGTTTTCCAGCACATAATTAAATGTTACAGAAATATGTTTGTATGTCATTAAAGTTTAAAACCAAACACGTAGTACCTGGGACCACTAGTTTTTTAAAGCAAAGCATTGTCACACCCAATACTGACATCTTCCATGTTTTAATGTAATGTACAAACATGTAATTTCATTAAAATTATAGTAGTCAAAGGTACAACTTGTTTTATGAAGAAAATTGCTGGTAAGATTTATTGGGCATGTTCAGCAAGATCTTATTAATTCAAGTTCTTCTTTTTACAGCAAAACCCAGGAGCCTTTATTATGTTTTGAAAACTAATGTGAAATGTTTTTGTTCTGACTCAATCATATAGAAAAATCTGTAGCAAAGTTGTACTAAAAAAATTTTGGGTGTTCTAAAACTTTTGACCGGTAGTATAAGTCAAGGCCTCTTGTTTTTATTATAGCATTTAATATATGCCTATGGTATAAACACGTCATGTTTCCCAGAAAAACCCAAATTACAATAAATTATACAATAACAAGCTACACAGATAAAAAATGTAACTAGGCTAAATAAACTATGTACAAACAATATCCTTGGATTAGAACATGCCTTACTTTAAAAGCTAGAAGTGTGAGATTGATGATGCATAGACTCATGAAAACATCAACATTTAAGCATACAGTGTACATGTGATCTGTTCTACAGTTAACCTAATACAGCAAGGTATCATACAGTACATCAAGAGGTGTATTGCTTTAAAATAACACTTCATCGAGCAGGAGCCTACCTATCCCTTATTTTTTATTTTGATAAGGAGTGTCATGAACACAGACATTGGAAAGGATACTGGTGCGGTTTCAGTTTTTTAATAAAAGCTCCTAGCAAAAGTAGCAGTTTGTGTACGTGTGGATATGACAACAAGCATTATGTTGCCTTGATGATGTGACAATTGCATTTTTAGTTCTGATGTACATCGAATATGGGAAGCTGCACTGAAGACATAGATACAGCAGCTGCTTTGCTAAAGCAAACTTATTCCACTGCTTCAGATTTATTGAATGCTGTATTTTTAAGTCTTTCATGAGATTGCTGGTGTTGTAAACAACTACAATACAGTACAAAACTGGTACAAAGCAGACTGGTTTATGAGTTCTCTGGGGATGGCTTCATCGATGTCATACTGATGGCCAGATCTTCTAGACTTAGAGGTAGATGCTATTTCTTCCCTTTCACATTCTTGTTCTGCAAGCAGCATGTATTTCTGATGATCAATGAGAACCTTTAGGGCATACCTCACAAACAGTCATTTCTTTTATTGTTTCTTGGCCTCCAATAACACCTCGGCAATTGTGTACAGATGATTTAGATGATGTCTTTAACTCTTCTTCTCCTTTAGCAGTTAGAGAGCAAGTTCGGTTTCAGCATCAGCAATGCATCACTTAAACAGCTGAAGTCATGCTGTCCATTTCATTTAGATTAAAGAATTTACTGCTCATTTCCATCAAAATGGCCACATCATTTCCACTTGTAGATCCTCACTTCAGGATCAGTGATTCCATGTTTGACTATTTGAGCACCCAAAAGGTAAAAGAATACTATGATCTTTAACGATTTGATCTTTCTTGTTTTCCTGTGGCAATGCTATAATTTTCTTGTGATTTCGAGAGTGAAACTTGGCTGAAAACATTACCAAGTCATTTATCATCTTTCTGTACAGCAATGTAGATAGAAAAGTGGGCTTGGGACCAAAAGGTCACTAGTTTGTTTCCATGGACTGGCAGGAATGAACAGCACTTCATAGTGCTTGAGCAAGGCACCTAATCTCCTTCATTGTGTGGCTGCCCACTTCTCTGGGTAGGTGTGCTCACTGCTTGGAGCATTGGGTTAAATGCAGAGCATGCTTGGAGATTAGTAAATTATCTAAAAAAAATATCAGAATAGCAGGAATATATTGATCAGTGTGTTACATTTCCGTTACAGTGTTCACATTAGTGTGTGACTCAATGGATACCAGATAATGATGACAGAGTGATGCAGGATTACAGGTACATTTTTATTAATGGGTGTTTCGTGATCTCGAGACAATTTTGTTATCATGTACAAATGAAGTTTCTTGATGATGTGATAATGACACAAAAAAGAGAAAATGGGCCAACGGAATAGTGTAAATTCATGGCCTCTCATGGCTTCCATAGTATCCAGCCAGCAGAGTGAAGCTTGCCTTTAAAAACTCTGCCTTCCCCTTCAATGATTACAGCCTCGCTGACTATCAGTTTTAGATTTTTGAGGGGATCAGTCACATATCTGTTGGCTGCTTGGGCCTCCAGCAGTTCAATGGCGATGTCTTGTCTAATAATGTTCTTTGTCATGTCTTGGTGGATTGACAGCACTCTTTAATAACATCTACATACATACATACCTGCAGTACAACTTATACCCTAAAGGTACTTCCTCAAGTCATTGCTGAGCTCATCCACTGAAATGAGGCCTTCTGTGAGCTCTGTGTATGTCTTCTGATCGCTAACTTTAGAGCATGGTAATTTTCGGAAGGTGATTTTTCCTTTGAGGAGCCTTAACTAGAAGTTTATTTTGTGGAAACTAGTCTGGAAAATTGTATAGACAAGGATGCATCTGCTTGGAGGTTTCCTTTGCGTGGATTAAATACAAATGCAGCAGCCTTGTGTATCAAAATACTAACTCCTCTGTTTGAGGTAATCGAATAAGAAGCATGGTTTTTTTTTTGTACAAAAGCTGTCTGAACCTTGTCTTTTTTGAGAAAGCTTAATATTTTCTTCTACTTAATCTTGCTTAATCTGCTTAATTTTCTCTGCTGGATCTTTTACCTTAAATGAACAGAACACAATGCTATTTATACATGTCATTTACCACTTCTTTCTTTTGTCATTGTCATTCTAGCAGTGCCCTGGACATCTATATTATATGGACTTAGCCTACCTAGTTAAAAAGCATATTACCTTCTGGTGGTGGGATATAAAAACTAACATTTCAATACACCTAACAATGAAAAAAAAACCAAAATCTTAAGTGTACACATATCTGCTGCAACATTTACTTCTCTACAAGGCAAATGTAGAAATATCTAATCTCTTTCACTCATTACTAAACATCAAAACAAGCACTAGTAGGAGGAAACAGAGCTCCCCGGACTCTATATTGTGAAAACATTTTCAAAGATTGATAGATGGGACCCACATCAGAATTCATACACCCATACAATATGAAGATTAATTTACTAACAGGAAAAAAAATCAACATTCAATGACTGTCCAATTAGTTTACAGTCATGACAATAAAATAAGCCACTGTGCTACAACGCTGGTTGGCAGTACCCATATAGAACAACCTTGCAAGTGAGTTTCAGGAGGGGAGGCACAAATGCATTCTTCTTGGGAACAATGGTTATCCTTCTTCTTCATGGCTCATGACACCATTCAGAAATTCTGCCAATGGATCTCAAGTGGTCCGAGTATCCAAATTGTAACATTGGCCTATATACGATTGCACTCCCTTGCCTCTCTCTCTTTCTCCATACAACAGGAGCACTACAACATAATTTTATACAAGACACATGGAATTGTCAAGCGTGTCAACAGCTCCCTCTCCCTACATGATATGTGTGAATCTGTGCAGTGCATGCGTGCTTATTCTTGCACTTGTAATGCTGTTCAATTTACTGAAGGACTGCCAAGTAGAAGAGGATGGATAGGGAGGAAGGGTTTTACAGAAATGGCAACCTTGTACAAGAGACCAGCGTAAAAATTGTTTTTAGCTAAAAAGAATTATTAATAAAAGGCTGTAATAATGATTCTATGAATTGATTGAATCATTATTATGAATAATAACAATTATGATAATCATTATCATGATTTGAATATGATTGAAACATGTATTTTCACACAGGAATGATTATAAATATTTAATAATTAATATTTTTAAATTATATATATTTTTTATGACATGGATATATGGTCTTATTTAAAGGGAGGTTCCAGTAAATGTGGTGGCTTAATGGCTTCATTGCGCCGGGTCCAGTACTGAATTTGGAGCTCTAATTTCTGTTTTTTTAAGCACAAAACTTCAAACTTCAACAGATCTTCATCCTTGTTTCTGTAATGAAAAAGGTTACATAAGAATGATAACTTATTGTCATGGCGCGTGCGCAGCCTCCCATGCGGGAGGCTTTTGTGAGTGCACGCATCTCCCTTCATCTCTGTGTCTCTGCATGCGCGATCCCCGCGCACCTGTGACAATTAGGAGACTTTGGCTACGTTTACACTGTCAGGTAAATGTGACCCAATTCCGATTTTTTGCTCATATGTGACACATATCGGATA
>JAOVYU010000051.1:11356395-11366650 GCA_025674565.1 Synodontis membranacea
CGGCGATCGTGCGGGCATATAAATACCCCGGTCTGTGATTTCTCCCCCCCCCCCCCCCCCCCCATCGGCGATCGCTCGCCTTAACCCACCCCGTCGCTAGGTGTGCTGTGCGCTTTTTCCAATGTCAAAAATGTGTTGTGGCATGTGGCACAAAAAAGGTTGGGAAACACTGGTATAGAAATTTCTATTTCTGACTATTTCTGCTTTTCAAGCAAGTATGAAAGTATTTAATACTAAAAAAAAGAAATACATAATTTTTTGTTACATTTGTTGATATTTTAGTTATTTTATCACAAAGATCCTTGAAATAAAGAGAACATGCTCTAATTGTCTATTAGTACAATGCTTGATTGGTTTGACTGACATATGTATTAGCCAATTAACAAGTTTGATTGGCTCAGTCATACTGCATCAGAGCGTGTTCAGCTAACTTCTATGCAGCCAGTTGTTAATGTTGAGCAGACTTTGGTTGGAATACCTGGGTGTCTGACCAGTCATTCACCTCAGCAGTTGGTGACAAAGAATGTGTACACTAATAATAGACTGAGGAAAAAGTCATGCATGTTCAAGTTTGACTAGGCGTACTGATCAGGGTTTTCCCTTTAGTATGGCCAGTAAAATTGGTACCACTATAGTGATGTGCTTGCTAAATGTTACATGCATGACAATGTTAGGTCTAAGCATTTTAGCATTATTTTCTCATTTTCATGTAGAGAGAAAAAAAAAACCCAGTATACTACGGACACGCTCCTTTTCAAAACAGATAGAACAAAGTAAATTTTTCTAAACTATCCGGATACATGTAGACAAGGCCACAGACCATGCCAAAAGCAACATGTGGGATGCAGCACTCTCAGACAAGTGGAAAAAAAGCTGTTAAGATGGTAATCGCAGTGACAAGCTCAAGACCTCAGTACCCCTCCTATACAGTGGTATGGTATTGCCACGGTTATCACTGCAACCCTTACTTCCTAAAATGATTACCAATGTCCAGTGTTTAGATGCAATACAATATAAATGGTCTAAAGCATTTAAAACATCCATTAATGAGAAAAACTGCTTAACAAAAGAGGTTTGTTAAAAGACGTTTACTTACAGACAACGTGTCCAATCCCATCAGCACTCTGAATAATGACTCCTGGTCAAGGAAGAGAGATGGAAATTTATTCTTATGACCAAAAGCCAATCGTAAATCCAAAAAAATTTTTCATTATATCCTCCAATGCAGATCATTTTGTACTAGCACCCATTGAAAAATCATTCCAAAAATCAAGCAATGTTTTGGGCTTGCACTTACTGTATAATTAAGGTCAACAGGCTTGGTCATCTTTGTGATGCTTATCTCTTTCTCCTTTAGTTTTGCTGGAGTCTCTGCATATGCTTTAACCAGTGCCTCAGCTGTCTCTGTATTAGGCATTTCCAGGTATGCCTGATTAAAGAACACATTTATTCATCAGTCATTTGTTCTTAGGAAAACTTCAAAAGATCATTACCCTCGTGGTGTGGATGCTATCTGTACCTTGTGCTGAGACACAGCAATGACGGGTGTTAAAATGAAACCGTGGGGGCTAGCAAGATTCGTGAGATCCTCTTCAGTGACTCCTTCCTCCGGAAGACCAGTTATCTCAACTATATTCCTCTTCCATGGGATCTCCTGTGGGTGTAGAAAATATTCAAGAGTTATAATTTAATACCTTTTTTAATTATTAGCTTTGACTATTACTTATTTTCATTTGATCTATTCTATCAAGATTCACTTTTACAAATTACATCAGCATATTTAATACTCAGTATGCTTCAGTAAAAAGCAATTCACTGGACAACAGTTTTGCCTCCTGACAATGCCAGATTATAATATAGAATGTCTAGCTGAACACATTTTTTTTGTCAGATTTGCTGTATTACATAGGAAATTGGAGAAACATTAAAATAAACGCACTGAATTTAAATCACATCATGTTTAGTTGCATAATGTGGACATTTGTTAATTCAGCTGAGCTTAAAATGTTATGCAGCTGGTGTCATTCGGGTCAGCGGTCAACAACAGTCCATCAGCATTGGTGGATTCCAATTTATCTGATACCGCTTTTCCATGGTTACAATGTCCTGGTGAAACTTTTCATCATGTTAATCACTGACTACAACAAGACTGCCATGGAAAAAGTCCAAGTTCTGAACTCAGAAAATGAATTTTCAATGACTTGACAGTTTAGAATGCTTAAAGCACGTTGCCCATCAGCTCAAAGCAGTTTGGTGCTCTGTAGTTAAGAACATGTGACAGATTGTCAAACTCCCTGTCACTGATGACCTGTCTGATTTGTGGACCAACAAAAAAATGCCTTCCTTAATCTTGGCATCAGTTATCCTCGACTGATATGTTGTGCAACACATGGGAGGAGCCAAGGGATTGTCTTGGTCACCAATTTTTCCTCTGAAGTAGAGCTCACTTTTATTAAGCAACTGCTGTATTCAATCTTTCTGAAGACATATATTCTATTGTTATGTACACTCACTTTGCTATCGACCGAAGAACATCCGCATCAACAAGCAAACAGTGTCTGTAAATGTGAGCAGCTTTTATAGCCTGTCAGCCAGCATCCAACCTGACTATGCATGCCCAGGTATGACTAAGACAACATTTGCATGGCACCTACACTAAGTGCACAAATAGGCATACTTGTACAGACCAAAACACTTTGCTTTGTGGGCTCTACACTAGTAGACTTAAAGGATGATGTGAACTTAGAAAAACAGGTCATATCTACAAAAAGGTACATGAAAGGAAAATTTTAATTGATGATGATTGGTGATTTTTGCGATCGGTAGCACAAAATCCATACAAACAAAACAAACAAACAAAAAACTAAAGTGTTCAGGAAGCAAAAATAATCATTGTCCAGTGAAAAGCAAGAATCAAATCAGAGTGGGTCAAATGTCGTACCTTCTTTACTATCTTTTTACCTGGAGTTTCTCCTGGATAACAACAAAAAAAAAAGAATTATTTTTTCTTTGTCACTCACTCAGTAACAGGAAAGAACACTGAAATACTAGCATTAGTTGCAAAAACTCACCTGGGCAAGTCTTGACCTTGATATTCTGTCTCCATTTATTCTGTCTCCATTTAGCTGTCTGGGACTTAGGAACCTCCTTCGGTTTAGACATGAGCGGCATCTTGGGTGCAACTTTAATTTTAGCTGCTTGTGACATCTTGGATACACCTTTAGTTGCTTGGGATTTCTTAGGACCATCTTTAGCTTTTACAACTTGCGGCATCTTGCCCATGTCATGTTGGGACTCCTTTCTGTGGTGCGGGAAAAAAATGTATTTTAATATTGTAGCATTTTTATCTGTAGTGCGTCCTGCATAAATCTATTTGATGAGTCATGCAACTGTAAACAATAAAACTCACTTCTTAGCAATAGGTTTCTTCTCATGCTCAGATCCACTTAGTTCAACACAGGCCTTCTATACAAAGGAACAAATAGTGAGTCAGCTAATCTTTGTATTATGTGCATAGGGCCTAATAACTTCTGCTTAGACCTTACCTTCACCATAAAGATTTCGACGAGCTTTCCACAAATCTTCAGGTCTTTACAGTTGGCCAAAACTTTGGCATCTTCCTCCCTTTCCATGGATACAGATGCCTGGAATGAAGAAAAGGTTTAAACATATTAGATCGGAAAGTTTTTATATCGGATATAACTAAATGGAGCAGATACTTCTGAACAAATTTTCATAACATTATTCAATCTAATGACTTTTATTTAGGATCTCTAATCACAAAATCACACAGCCTATAGTCTGATGATGCTTACAGAAGAGAAAGTACAAGAATCAAGAACAAGGATGTGAAATATCATTAACCAAGTCCTTATGGTCAAAAGGTCTCCAGACTCAAACATAGTCTTTGAAGAGCCACACAAAAACAAGAGTGATGAAACTTTTTCTTGCATCTGAATGCCTATGTTAAAAGTCGTGTTTTTAATGCTGAGCATAACTGAAAATATTTGTCAAATAGCTGAGGTTAAAACTAGTAAGACAATCTCAATAAAATAAACACAGTACATGGAATTTGCAATACCTCTTCACTGGATTTAAGGAGAACGGCACTGCGAACTTTCCCAAAAGGCTCAACAGCAGCGAGCAGTTCTTGGTGTGTAGTCACATAAGGTACACCCTTGAATTTTAAATGACAGCTTGTCCCAGGTTTCACACTCTACACATCACAGAAAAGAAATGGGAGAGTTTTTTTTTTGTTTTTTTTTTAAATAAATATTTATATACAAAGAGTGGGAATCTAAATGCCTAGAGGCATGCTTACTTAAAAGTCCAGAAAGTTACGCTAATCAAAAGGAAGCATTAGGGTGCGTCGAACAAATGGCCCAAGCACCAAATGGCGCCCACGGACTTGTTTCATCTGGCAACATTAATACTGAACCAGTCTAGAATGCATTACTGCTCAACATTATCACACTATCCACAAGCCTTCTGAAGGGCAGGTACTGTAAACTGCTGTATGAACACATGCACTCTGGTTTCTCCTTCTTAAGGCCTTGACAGTAGTCTGAAACAGGAGTTGATGCAAGTCACACTTGTGTAAAATTTTTGCACTTTGTGTGTTGTGCTGGCAGTGGCGTAACAAGAACCTAATTTTGCTCAGATGAGGAAATATACAAAATAAAAACAATTTCTTTCCTGTTCTGTACAATAAAACTGGTCCGTGTGAATTTCTGGTACATGCCCGACATCAGTAGGAGCAGTGATGACACTCTATCTTGAA
The DNA here is from genome assembly GCA_025674565.1 of Synodontis membranacea. NCBI lineage: Eukaryota > Metazoa > Chordata > Actinopteri > Siluriformes > Mochokidae > Synodontis > Synodontis membranacea. The sequence continues at coordinate 11,361,176 of JAOVYU010000051.1, forward strand.
GCAAACTTTCCATATAAAAAACACTGCTATAGAATACAATTATGACAGTTACACTAAAAAAGAGAAATTACACACATTATAAATTTTTTTTTTTGCAGTAAACTCCAGCAGGCTACTAATGGCTCTCTCCTCTATATCTCTGTGTTTATAGTGAGCTATTTGGTTAGTAGCTTTTACACAGAACTGGGCAAAATGAATCATCCCAACTTGCTAATCCCTGTTTCTAATCACAGCACCTGGCATCCAATCAAATGTGATTAACTAATGGAATACATTCATAAAATACTTTTGTTCTAATCATTGCAATAAATTGTTATAACCCAATATGGCATGCACTGTAATAGTTTCAAGTTTTATTTTTTAGTTCCTGACAACAGGGTGGAGAATTTTACTTGATACACAATTTGAGAGGTCTTTTTCAGCATTATTCAAATGCATAAATGTGTCAATGACTACCTTGGAGGAACCAGTTTTCATGACAGATGAGTTGCTTGACTTGGAGGATTCACTTCTTTTAGATGAAGGAGATGATGATCGCTTTCTACTGCTGCTACCCTTTACTGAAGAAGACGAGGAACTGCTCCTCTTCTTGGCCAGCTCAGCTAACAGTGCAGGGGCCAACGATTTCACCATGGCCTTCAGAGCACTACTGTCCGATACTGAAGATAACTCTGTTACAAAAGGCAGACAAGCAGAGACAAGAATTTGCAATCATAAATCAAAAAACTATTAAAACAAAACAAACAAACAAACAAACAAAAAAAAAAAACACCTGTCTACCACATGTACTACTTCATTTTACCTGAAGACTCAAGAAGTTTTTTTGCTAGTCTTTCACTGCTGCTTGACCTCCGCAAGCGAGAAGGACTGTTCCTTCGCGGGCTCACTCGCCGAGAACTCCGTGGAGGAGAGCGCCTACTGCTGCTGTAGCCCGGTGACCTTGACCGACGGCGCGGTGGGCTGCGAGACCTCTGGCGCGGTGGGCTGCGAGACCGCTGGCGTGGTGGGCTGCGAGACCTCCGTTGGTATGAAGGTGAGCCACGACTTCTCCTGCGGGGAGACCGGGAACGGCTTCGAGAAGGTGTGCGGCGGTACCTCCGAGGGCTCCGTGATCGGGACCGCTGACGATGACTGGATGACCCATGGTGCCGTTTGGGGCTAGGAGTTCTATAAGAGGAAATGTGAACAAGTTTAATGTTTTGGACTGTGATGTTACAACTTTGGCTCACTCTTATAAAATGAGCCCTGCCTATAATGCCTATAATGCCCATGCAATGAAGATATGGAACAGGACTGTTTACCTTGCAAGGGGAACTGTCTCTGCATTCCAATCAGGATATCTACAAAAATAATACACATATGTAAATACCATCTAAATGCCAAGAACATTTAAAATAGTCAATAAAGACAGAAAAATTTAAAACCTTTTTTTTTTTTTTATTTCAAACTCACTGTTTTCTGAGACGTCTACAACTCTCAATGTGAAGGGGCGAGTTCTGATGTTCAATCCAATTCTGTCATTAAAAAAGAGGGGGGATAAGCTATACTTCAATATACTGTGTACAACCACAGTGTTCTGCTACTTATAGTTATGGAAATATTATACAAGTAAAAAGAAAGAAAATAATAATAAAAAAAAAAAAGAATAAATAATTGTCCAATACAACAGCAGGATAAACAGGTACTTCAAAAAGCACGAAGAAACAATTTGCTGCACAATAAATACTTATACATCAAAACTCAAAAATTACATCAAAGATTTAAAATGTCATGTTTAAAAAAAATTATAATAAAGTAAAATAAAAAAAAATATGTAAGAAAAGTCCATAGCATGTTTATAAAGCACTTTCTGGAAGTCCCAAATTCTCATAGGCAGATAGAGCTTATAAAAAAAAAAAAAAAAAACTAAAAGAAGTTATCAAAAAAAAGGTCCTTGGAGATATCTTCTTAAAGGTCATCAACTTGCTTGCAGTGATTCAGATCTGACTGTTCCAGCACAGTTCATGCTTTCGTTGACCCATTAACATCTTCAGGAGGTGTGCAGTAGTCCACTTTCCAAAAATAACCAAAGCATAGTAACCCATGAATAGTATCTTTGGTTTCTTCATTACACTGAGATCTTGACTCACTTGTTGGCCTTTTCAAATTACTTTCGTTCAAAGTTTGAAAGAAACATCACACCAGTTCTTTGACATGTGTCCAGATAAGCCAGTTAGCTTCAAGTTACATTATTGTTATTATTTTATTGCTACACATTAGTCTCATTGTGATGCAACACTCAAAATCAATGAGTCACTTCACACACACCACAATTTATACAATAAATTTAATACAAATCCTTCAAAAATTAAACAGGACAGAAAGGGAAAATACTCACCTTGGTCTGGACACATTCTACGTTACATAGAGAGCATGTATGGGGAAAGATTCTTGGGCTAGCAGCTGAGTAATCATTCATCATGGAAGGAGTTGGCAACCTCTTTGCAGGTGAAGCAGTGATCAGAGGTGGAGCAGTGAGCAGAGGTGGAGCAGTGAGCAGAGGTGGAGGAAACGGAAAAGAACTTCCAGAGATTATCGGAACCATCGAAGCTAGAGAACCAGCTGCAGCAGATGGAATCTGTGGTGGCCGACCAATGGGCGATGGTACAGCTGTGGAAGCAGGCAGCCTTCTTGGGATTGTCTTGGCATCCGGGATGTCCAGGCTTTGTAAAGTGGGTCTTGAAGCAATCACTGGCGGTTGCTGAAGCTTTTGCAGCATAACTGAAGACTGTGCAAGAACTGGAGCAGCCAGGTTTTTCTGTGGATGCTTACTTTTGTCAGCATTACTGAAGGAGGAACTTGTGACTTCCCTCCCATACTTGACTGATTCTTTATTAAGGTGGTCATGTGTATAGCTGTCTGGTTTCTCCTCAGGAAAATCAAATTTACTAGAATGTCCATAATCAATAACTTTGCCTTGTCGCGAATCAGAGACCAGAAGATCTGATGATCTTCTATCATGGTCAGTGACATTCCTCTTGGCCTTGCGCATGCGGATGTCTCTCAAAATAAAAGGCAGGTTGTCCGGAGTCAGCTGATCATCAGGGTAGTGGCTAAGAAGCTCAAGGTCCTCATTTGACAGTCCAAAGTTTGCCAATATGCTGCTGGCACTCTCTGGAGTGTACCGAGTAGGCTGATGTTCTGAAAGAGATTTGGAGTCCAAACCACTCTGTCCTGTACTGCTGCCAAAACCCGATGACTGGAACCGCTGTGAAGAACTGGAGGAATGACCTATACTTGGGGAAGAAAAAAGTTTGCTTGGAGCCTGGTATTCAGCCCAGTCAACATCACCAGACCTTCCTGAAACACTGGTTGAGGCATAACCGCCACCTCCTTGAGAATGCACTTTATCTCGGACATCTTTCTTCAGGCGTTGATCTACTGTTTTCGGCTGTTGCAGCATTTGGGTAACCAGACGCACTTCCTCAAGAGCTCCACGGATGTTCATATCTATAGATGAATCAAGGCGGCGGGAAATCTGCGGCTGACGCTGACTCACCGGAAACGTCATTTGCTGGTCTGCAGTCATTCCCCCACGAGTACCAGGTATGGAGTCAGGGGCAAGGCGAGCTCCTGTTAGGCCCAGGCTAGACTGTGACCCAATACCATACTGCCCTGCTGCAATGGACCTCTGGCCACTGGAGAATGGTCCCCCACGGGGATTGTACATGGGATTGGACATGGTAACCTTGATCAAGTCGAGCAAGGTCAGGGCAGGTAAACCAGTAAAAGGAGGAGTGAAGTTTCTGGCAGTAATCACATTCAGCTGGTGCAGTGCCAACTGAGCCTTTATATTGGCCAACTGGAGGGAGACAAGGCCAAATAAAGGCAGACTCCCAAAGTTGCTCAGGGAATTCGTAACAGGGGGCGCACAGCTTTCCAAGAACAATGCAAAGCTGAAAAAGTTGAGGGGAAAAAAAAAACACACAGACAGGGTTACTGGCTTGCCGTTTGCAACTCCAGAAAGTAACGGAAAGATGGGTTATTCCCAGACCCTACCCCCCGCCCATGTTTGTGTCACGCATTTTAGTTTTCTCTTTCCATTGTAACCAGAATCTATGCAGACTCTCTTATACTGGTCTTCACTAAAGGGGAAAAACAACAACCATGATTACAGAATAGACAGGGAAATATTTTTATGAATAAAGATGATTCCAATCTTAGGGCATTAGCTGGATACAAAGTCTTAAAAGTAGTCAAATACGTCTGATGTCATAAATCAAAAAGCTCTTCATTCATGCAGTTCACTGAATGACTTGTAGTAGGTAAGCATGTTCAGTGTGAAGTAGATTTGAATAAATTTTGGCACTGTTCCATAGGGCTTCAAAAACAATGAAACTCTAAGAAAAAGTGCCAATTCTAGCTTCATACTAGAAGCAAAAAAACCCAAATACCATCAATTTTCTATACAAGTGTGTGATGAAGACTAAACAGATAAATTTACATCCGAAATGACTCTGAACTCTATACAATCTATCTACACTTTAATCAGATTGTGTTTTGTGTGCTATTGTGTATTTGTCCAAATTAGTCACAGGGAAGCCAAAGTGCTCTAGACCAACCGTGTGTATCAATGTTTCACTTGAGAAGTATGTCAACATGCAGTGCACTAAGAAGTACCTGGATGGTATAATCAAAGCATTCAAATGTTGAGTGCACAATGCTGCACACTTATTTTGGCAGGTTATGCGACAGTCAATTGTTACAATCATCATTTCCACCAAGTGCACAATTTTCCATGATTTGACACTACCCTGTCAAAATTTGCACACTACACAATTATGTACATAGTGTATACAATGTACTACATGGAAGTGTACTAACAAAAGTATGCAAATTGAGACAGAGCTAAAGATTTGAGGGAATCTAACTGTAGCATTGCTGTTTTTCTCAAGCTAATATTTCACAACGCGATGCCCATAAAAATGTTTTGATGAGTCCGGTGTGGAGCAACTCCAGTGACCAGAACAGAGCCCTGACCTCAACCCCACTGAACACCTTTGAGAGGAACTGGAACAGTGAATGCAAGTCAGGTCTTCTCGTCCTACATCATTGCCCAACTTCAAAAATGGGCACAAATTCCAACAGGCATATTCCAATATATTGCTGAAAGCCTTCCTATAAGAGTGGATGCTGTTATAGCTGCAATGGATGGGTTCAATTCCATATTCATGCCCAATGTATTGGAATGTCGAATACATTGGAATAAATTGCAATAGTGTGATGTTCATGGACGCACATATTTTTTGTCCATGTAGTGTATAAAAAAAAAAATCAGGTCTTACAAATAAACTCAGGAAGCCAATCAATCAGAAACATCCAGTGCTCCATTTAGGGCACACACAAAAAACAGAGTGAAGAAGAAGAACAGTACATAATATAAAATATCTGACAAAGTAACTTATTTTCTCAGAGTCAGACTGAGAAAAATTTCTG
>JAOVYU010000051.1:11373622-11389085 GCA_025674565.1 Synodontis membranacea
TTTTTTTTTTTTTTTTTTTTTTTTTTTTTTTTTTTTTTTTTTTTTTTTTTTTTTTTTTACAAGTTTTCTGGTTCAATATTTTAAGGAAAGTCACACATCTAAAATGACCTTGGATTCTATCATAGCCAGTCATAATTGTAGATGAATTATTAATGAATAATTTTTATTAATTGCAATAAGTTGCCAGTCAGAGTCCACCCAGTTTAATACAGTTTAATGAAGCGTAGTGGTGCTACCAGACTTTTCTTGTGGCATACATGAGAAGGAAAGATGCATTTAAGTGTTAAAAGCATTTATAAATGCTAATTTTACTTCATACTTCTAGTGTAAATTTAAAAATCACGTAGTCTAATGTATTTACAGCTTTAACAATGTGATAAGAAAAACGAGCACATTAGCTTAGTAATGTTAGCGGTAAATATTAGTCAACGCCTGCCTACCTACCTCAAATAATGCGCTCTTTATTTTTCAGTAGCTCAGAATAGAAGCAGGACTAAATATCAGTGAAGTAGAGATATATTGAGTAGCTATAATATATGGATAATACGTATTGGTTTCACTGCTTGTAGCTTTATACTTTTCTCTTTAAAGCTTTTTCCCCCCATTGTAAATTTACTGTTTAAATTACTTGATGGAAAAACATTTCAGAAGTGAAATATGAGAAAGCGTAACCTATTGGAGTGGAAACACATTGATGTGCCATCTGTGTTTTAAAAACAAATGACTGAATTGCAATCATGTTAATAACTTGATATCCATGTTTCCTACCTGGTCAAATACCCACTTTTTAAATATCTCAGGGTTTTGATAATGTACATGTGAAGCACTTTTAAACTCTACACCCTACTGACATATAAATATGGATGTCACTACTGTAGCTTTTGCTGGCTGAATCATCACATCTTTGATGCTTGATATAAAACTAGCCAGACAAAACAATATAATTAAGGTCACAATATGTCTTTCAGCTTTTTTTTTTTTTTTTTTTACAGCCATTTCTTTGTAAAAGTGTTGAGATATCCTCCAGAAAAAAAGCAGTATCTGTCCATCTTTCTGGAAAAGTAATTTTTGTGGTGTGTGTACACTTGCTGTTGAATGCGTGCTGGTTAAAGGGCCTCATTTTGTAGCAGTTTCTTTTACTTTTTTATGTAAATTCTATGCAAGGACAAAATGAGTAAATTTGCAGACCTCCTTAAAGTTTTCATTGGGATGTGCAAGTGTCAGTTTGGAAATTGTCACGCTGTACTACTGACACATGCTGGAACAGGCCTCAAGGATGAAAAGGTTCTCCGAGGCTCATCAGCAGAAACAAACTATATAAAACGACTCCTGAAAGTTGGGATTATAACTGGCTTCCATGTGCTCTTTGCTGCTTTGCTGAGCTGTGTGGAGGAATTCTGCCATCAATAGACAAAACAAAATATTCTTTCTGAGGAGGAGTAAATTATTATCTCTACCTTTGAAAAGGATTGGCAGTTATGACACTGTAGATTGTAAAGAAAGCTCCTAAAGCACATGAAGTTGACCTCTTCTAACCCAGACACAACCTTTGGACATCCTTCAGGAATGAGACATGGGACTGCATCTGATCTCATCCTTCTGAGATCCACCTCTTTCAGATGTTGTTTGCTTTTTTTTTTTTGTTCTGATGTCATACCAGAAATGTGAGGTCTTTTTTTGTTTGTTTGTTTCATTTAAACAGTGTAAATGTCTATTGTACATAAATGTTTAGCCTTCTTACTGTAACTAAATATAATTTTTATGCAATAAATTATATTTCTTAGTTTAACAAGAAACAAGGATGTCTGATATTCCTTTTTTTTTTCCTTTTTTTTTTGCTTTTACAACATGGTTTATTCAATAAAGATTTGGTGATGGATGATGTGTAAAGAGTGCTAGAAAAATGGGCAAAGAAAAAAGGCACAAGAGCCGGAGTCAACTGCCATGACGATTTCTTTAAAGGGGACATATTATGAGAAACTCACTTTTTCAGTGATTGCGCTCATATGTTTTTGAATCCAGAGTGCCTAGCAACCCTCAGACTCTAAAATAAGACAACCCAGTTGGTTTCCCTTGTGCTGCCTACTTCAGAAAATGTTTGATTTGATTTGGCTCCCCTCTCTATGTCACAAAGGGAGCTCATTAGAATTATACCGCCCACCTGATTATCTCCACTCTCAGCTTGAGAAGCAGGGAAAGTCGTGAATATTCATGAAGAAAGTGCTACCTAATTAGCAGGTGGAAGAAGATGGTGGGGTGAGCAGTGGCTCATTATCATTTAAAGGAGCAGGCACTCAAATCGGCCGTTCTGAACAGGGATTTTTAGACAGGGTAAGAAGGGTGTTGTGGTGCTTTATCCTTGTGGAATTTTTTTTACCAAAGCATGTCGCAGACTTTTCATTAAGACCTCAGGGAACTGTATCAACTTATGGAAAGGGCGTATATGTCACCTTTTACCCTTATTGGTTAAGTGAGGAAAGGCAAAAAAAAATGTTTAGGGCATTTTGTTGTGTGTGTGTGTGTGTTTGTGTGTGTGGCTGATTTGAGATGAAGAGGAATGTGAGAGTGAGCTTGATTGAGTTTGAACGTTTATTGCACTTCAGGGAAGATAAGTATTTTGTGTCTACATTATGATTTACTTTTTATGCGGAGATGTATCTACTCCTGAGCCTCTTATCCAAAAGAATGATCCAATACACCATATTGTTACATCTCTAACAGACACAGAGATACATAGATGGAAAACTAGTAAATGCATATAAGAAAACTTCACAGAATATCCTGTAGTGTTCTTTTTAGTGTTCTAAGCTGACTTGTACTCTTTAAAAGGATATTAGAAGGCTGACTGAACCTCACATCAATAAACTTTCCACAGGGATTATTTTTCAACATTTTTAACTGCCTTGCTTCCACATTAACAAGGTTTTAAAGAAGGCATTTGCTGGTCCAAGTCTGATTAAATAGACAGTGGGTGAAGAACCTTCTCTCCTCTCTCCTCACTAGCTCATTATAGAGAAGTGGAGAAGAGACTCTGTTCCATTTATCTCCGTGATAAAAGACTTCACAGTACAGCAGAGAGGAACAAGACGGCGATGGAGCAAGTGGAACAGAAAAGCTTTACTTTGCCTGCACCCTGTGGTTACTTCACATACTCAATAGGTGCTTTTATTAGGAGAAAAAGTCGGATTTCTTCAGCTGTTAAAAGGGCCTCTCTCAGTGATCAGGTATTGCCCTTTCGCTGTTTAATAATACCTTTGATATCTACAGTGGTGTGCTTAAAAGATTACCGTTGCATATACTAGCATATTCAATTTAATTAAATTCCTATCAACACTGAATTATTCTGTTTTGAGTTTGCAGGCTTTCTGTAAATTTCTCACTGCAGGTATTTTGTTTGATTAGTCATACTTAAAGCTCCTTTTCTTTTCTTTTTTTTTTTATATAGAAATATTTGATAAACGTAAGCAAACCAAATCAGCATGTTATCAGTTTTAATGTCCCTGTCCTTGGGGTTCTTCTCTCAGCATCAGATGATCATGGAGAGAGCAGTGTAGGACACTGATTACCTGATACAGGCGTAGTGGAACTAAATTAGCACTTAATAAATTGTCTCTGTGGGAGTGAGGGCCAGAATGAAAATCTGTCTTCCAGCTTCATCTGCACAAGACATTAGCTCCTTTACAACTCTAAAAAGCAGGATTTCGCCCAAAATAAGAAGCAAACCTTTAGTGCCATCTACTGGATATGACTTCTGATAACAGGTTAGTAAGATATTCTAATGGGATAAATAACTCTGCATATCCTATGGCCTTTCAATTGTTCAAAATGCAATATTTTATATTCACCTAATCACCTGGGTGTTACAGAAATAGCCTACAACGATTAAAAAAAAAAAGTACAATTTATGTCTTATAATTACATTCTGCAGTCTCAGGGCCAGTCTGTACTTCAAGGTTTTATAGACTACAAGGAACTGTGTATTAACTGGTGATTAAAACAATATAATTATAGTGTTTATAAAAGACATGTGAGTGTTCCTTTAGGTATTTATAATGTAAGTATAGCTTCATATTGAACAACTAGTCATGACATATATTACAACTACATACAGTACTGTTCAAAAGTAAAGATGACTTCAAAAATAATGAAATAAAGTCTTTCTACTTAAATGAATAATAATACTATACTAAGTGTGTAGTAAACAGTAATAAACTAAGCAAAGTCAATACTTTTGTGGCGATCCCCCCCCCCTCAAAATAGTCCCAGGTACAGTCTGTGCAGTTTTAGATGGAATTCAGCTAGTACGTTTTCCTGAGCATCTTGGAGAATCTGTCGCAATTCTTTTGGAGACTTTGACTGCCACACTTGCTTCGTCTTCTTTTTTTTTCTTTTTTTGCATGCAAAACCCAGCAATTTCCATTATGCTTTCCAAATACAAACATTTTTTAAATACAACTGATTTTTTTTTTTGGAAATGTAATGTTTGGAAATGAATAATGCAGTATTCATAAAAAGAAAAATTTGTCCTAAAACAATGCCTAAGCATTTTGCACAGTAATGATCTGCTCAGGTGGCTACAAACAAGCAAGTAAATTGTTGCTGCAGATGGTAGCATTGCCACTTCACAGCTCCAGAGTCCTCGGTCCAACCTTGAGCTCGGGTTACTGTCTGCGTGAAGTTTTGCATGTTTCCTCCCACCTCTCACACACATGCCAGTAGGTAGTTTGGTTATGCTAAATTGCCCCTAGGCATCCATGTTGCTGAGCGATGCCTAGCATCCTATCCATTGCTCACACCCAGTGTTCCTAGGATAGGGTTGTTAATGAAGATGAATGTATGAATGAATAATAATGGACATTTTTGTGCAATAGACACTTTTTATATTTGCTTATTTGTGAGTAACCCATAATATAATGATTATTGAGTGTACCATTTACTTAAGTTAATTGAGTTATTGAGCTGAATAATTGAAGACCTGAAGTGCTGTTGGCCATTACTAAAATCTGGTTTTAGTTATCCTTGTGTTACAGAATTACTCTGTTAATTTTCTCATGACCATTAGGTGGTATTATAAAGCACAACCTACCAGCACTGAAAAAAATGTTTTTTGAATTTACTTAATTTTTTTATGGTAAGTGGTTGCACACAACATGTTTATCTAAATCCAGATATATATTTTACAAATAAATACAGTCAGCTTAAAATATTTATCTGGATTTAGATAAACATGTCGTGTGCAACCACTTACCATAAAAAAATTAAGTAAATTCAACAAAACATTTATTTTCAGTGTACAAGATTAATCATGAACCAGACTGAAACAATGCCTGACACTATGCCGATATGCAAAACCCTATTAATTTTTTAAATGTGATTTTGTTGTTATGAACATAAATTGGGCTGAGTCAGGTCGTGTGAGCGCAATGAAGTGATCAGATTACACATTTGGACTCACATATGGGTTCGCATATCCTAACTGAATATTTATCCTTCCACACTAACCTCTAATTATTTCGTAGTTATACTGTAAGATCACTCCACTCCACTCAGTACTCCTACTCCACTATCTTATCGCCATTTAGTTTGTACATGTTTTTTGCATGACCAGCCATGGTGCACATTCAAGGCTTGTATAGTGACAGACTGTAATCACTGAAGAAGCCAAGAACAACTACAAGTAAACAGCAGGTAAACACCAGTGACAGAGAGAGAGAGATAGGTAGTTGAAAAGTATTTTGCATATATCATAGTCATCAACCATTCTATCCTTTTATCACTTGCACACATCTCATTCACTGGACATTTGTCATAGGCTGCATGCTGTGGAAGTAGCATGACACCATTTGCCATTTGTCTCTGTCTGTCAGCCTGTCTGTCTGGCAGGACCAGCTTCAGAACAAATGTTCTGGGTCTCCGGTGGCCTGTTAGGCAGACAGATAATCAGACATAATAAAAACAAACGTACCCCGGGACTTAATATGAAAGCATAGAACTCAGCACCTCTGGTTTGAGCCCACTGCAATCCGTTGCTACATGCAAAGCCCTGCTGACATAATGATCATTGGATACTCAGCTCAAGCCACAGCAGTTTGCACCCTAGTCTTAATGTTGTGCAACAGTGTTGTTATACATGTACAATAAAAAGATAGGCTGGTGCAAAATCCAATGTAATCTTTACTGCTCTGTACTGATATACTACTTGGATATATCACGGATATGATACTTAACAACATGAATAGGAATTAAGGACACAAATATGACCTACAATGATTGATTTATCCCTTCTCACGTTAAATGTATTAGCATTCTTAAATGCTTTGGTACTGTACGAGTATGTCACCGAAAGCAATTTGCAGAAGAACATTTCACATCCTCTCCGTCACATGAAGTATTCTGTTGATTTCCAGAGACACATTAAAACACAAAAGTTGTGCTCTTGAGCTGCTAAGCTGTTGTCACCGGAGTGAACATTGCTGGCCAGCGGGACTGGGATCAGAGTGAACATGAACACGCAGAGTGTTGAAAGAGCAATCTGGAGCTTTCAACAACAGCATAAACAGCAAACTAACCTGTCAGAATTAGCTTAAAGACAAGATGTAGAACACAAAGCGGATTGGACAACCAAATATACAAAGAAAACACAAGATACACTCATCAAAATTGACTTGTGGTTTAGTTCAGTTTTGTGCTCTACTATGTGTTTTTACTGTATACAGTAGGTAACATTATCTATCTGAGCTGGTATCTCTGCTTAGACTAGCTTCATATGCTTTATAGCACAAAACTAGCATGTCCTGCTATGTTTTATTGTCTCGTTAATTATGAAAATTGTTGACAGTTAGCTTCCACACAAATAAGAGTAAATAATGATTAAAACATGGATAAGTGAATATATGCATACATCTAAATTGCTGGTTTTATCATAAATTATTTAACATCAAATTGCACGAGTGATATGACAGAGGATTTTTATTTCCTTGTATATGTAATGTAGCTGCATCTATTAAAAAAAAATACTAATCAACAGAAAATAATGTTTTAATTCATTTGGATTTGAAAATAGTTTTGACTTAAATATCTCATTATTTAAGTTAATTAATGCGAGTTAAAACTACAGTTTGTCTGTTCTTTGTGACAAAATGCCTATGGCAATTACTGTGGTTCAAAACTGATCAGTGGCAGGCAAACACTGATGATTATTGGCATAGGTTAGATAATACATGGTTATACACTGTACCATGCAAAAGTCAGATACCACTATTTTGTTTTCAAAAAATGGCCGTTAAGTACTTATTTACTTGTTACTTATTTGGTAGCAAATAATAATGATGGGAAAATCTATAGTACTTGAAGAATATTTTTGATTCCCCACAGAGTACTTGTTTATGCAGGTCAGTATGAAAGATCAATATTACAAATAAAATATTTACAGCTTTCATACTGTTAAATACATTTCTCCATAATTGTTGTTCATCTTTGGTATTTATCGCAAATTACACAAAACTTTTGCAGCAGTAAAACCAGTATAAAATATGTGAACATTTTATTTATAATATTGAACATTAGAAGTACTCTAAGTAGGATTCAACCAACCCTTACTCCTTCTTTTCCAATTAAAATGTATGGTGGTTCTCTAACATGTTAGTCAGCACACACAAACACTGATTCTTTTTCTTTCTTCTTCCTTGCCTTCTTTATTTTCTTTGTCATTATTCTTTTGTTCTTTTCAGATTCGTGCTGCCACTTGTAAAACATGACACATGGAAGGTGCTCTCTAGAGGTTTGTCCATTCTGGGCTACCGTAGCAGTGCAACACGGAGACCCCGTAGAGATGGAGGAAAATTATATTCCATTTATACTAATATATCCACAAAAATCCTATTATTACAGAGTGGACATTTAACATTGACATGCATCAATCAGTGCTGCATGGCCGAATGACTGAAATTAGAATTAATGTATTGTACATTTTCCCATTATAATTGTTTGCCACCAAGTAACGCACAATAAGTACAAAATGGCCATCTGATTTATAGCAAAGTGTAGTCTCTCATTTTTGTACAGGACTGTACATCATCCTTGGGTTCAGATCAGCCATATGTTTAAAGAAAAAAAAATACAAAAGTGAGATGCTAAATGTAATTTAACAATCGCAGAAGTGTAGCAAGACACAGGAGGCTCATTAACTTTCAATCAGATATTTTTTTTGTGATGGGAGAATTTGCATAATTTCCTCCCAGTTTAATTTAGTAACATAATTCATGTGTGTGCAGCAAGGTTAACCACCTCAGCATGCTAATTTGTAAGTTCAATGTGAAGCATCTAAGAAGATAGACTGGATAGTCCTTCTCAGTGGTAGAAAACACACACACACACACATGCACACACGCACACACACACACAGCTTTGTGTGTCCATAAACACGCACAAAAACACATGTGAGCCGGGTGAACTCATAAATGGTTTGATGGTTCCCATATATAGGTATACAGCCATCTGAGGTCATGTTGAGCGAGTCATAAAATGTGAAGGTCACACAAACCATTTGTTTAGCACATACATGCTGATCACACTGTAGAGATCTAAATGACTTAGAAAATGTAATATATGACATAAAAGTAGATTGTACAATTAGCATTTTAACTCTAATCATTTAAATAAACTATAATAGTTATCAATATAACTATCAATAACAGTAGCATAAATGCCTTGGTGATGTGAAATGCACTGAGATATACAACACCTGGTTTTACTGGAGCCAGTTTTGGATCTGCGTATTATAGAAAAATCTCAATTCAATTTACAAATGAAGTGACACCGCCAGACTGCAATTAAGACATACTTCTGCATGAGAGAAATTGCTGAGCTGCTCTCATGGAACTTGAGGTGAAAACCTGCCCCATATTTGGTCACCTTGGCAGTACTGTGACATATTGTGAGAGCCTTTAATGCTAGGAAGCCTGGAAGCTATAATGAAGCCAGGGCCTAATTTGGATGGCTTAAAGATAGATTTAGTTGGTATCACAGTCTCGTAAATCAAGATATCAGTCTCAACACGCGCAGACATCTTCTCAAAATAAGCAGATTGGTTGTACATTGCAGTGCATAAACACACACACACACACACACACACAATGCATTCTACATGCGTAAACACACACAGAGCGAGAAACATACTGTACAGCAAATACTGAATATTATGATTATATAATGAATAATTATAATTATATAATCAACCAGTATATCCTTAGCAGCCATGAAATACACTATAAAGTACAGATCAGATAGCCAGCAATATGGCTGATACATTTAATGATCATGGAGGTCATATGTTCATGGCATTTCAGCATGCTTAAATTTCATCTGCCCTCTAACTCACGGAATGGGGGTGGGGTGTATGTTACGCTTTTATTGAGTTTGTGCCTAGCTGTTTGACATGACTGGCCTTTTACCTCATGGGTGTATTTTAAGTTAGCAACATTGCATTAAACCGCATGTCAAGAGATGAACATTTAAAAAAAAAAAAAGAATCAGTATGATAAAATCTTAGGCCTTTCAACAACGGTTGCCATCAATCATTTGAAATTTGTTTAGTTTATGTTGTTTAAGGTTGGATATAAAGTTGAGAAGTTGAAATTGCTTTGACATTAAAACTCAGTATCTCACAATCATGCAATTGTCCTGATAGAATGATATTCCCTAAAACCTGCACAAACAAACAAATTTTCACGTATACTATAATTAAAAGGTGAAGGGACTGTCAAGAAAGGAAAAAAAACCCTAAAGTATTAATGTGACAGTGTGGAGGAGAATGCCCAAGTGAACATTACTGAGCGTCAGTAGGCCAGTGTCCTACACAGCCACTTTGAGCAAATGTCAAATGCATAATTAGCATAATGGATTAAACAACTTTACAGCTTTATTTAAGAGAACCACTACCTCATTAACATCAGTAATAAATTATGTGTAGTCCTGAAGGACTGCTTTTTTTTTTTTTATGCTGGATGCATCCAGATATTTTGTACAGTAGGTAATCATATAAAGCATTTTTACTGTGTACTTAATGTGTACTTAATTAACAACATAAAGTACACATTATAACGACTTGCGTTGCTTGTAGACATCAGCCTTAGCCAGGCTTGGCAGACAAAATGTCATAGTCAGCTAGGGACATCATGGGCCACTGAATTGTGTCCTTTAATAAATCTACAATTTTGCAGGCTAACATTAGTGCATGCTACTGTTACTGTTAGCATGGCTTGGCATCGCTGGCTCAGGGGAATGGTGCTCACTTACTGAGGCAGCAGAAGAGAAGTTTGTTAATGTGGGGCATAGAGGAAAAAAAAGATAGAATAGACTTTTGATCTTTCCCTTAACAAAAGATTCATACGTAGAAAATGGGTTTATGTGTTTGTGAAGTTTACTTTTTAATGGTTCGATACATTGCATTATTGTTTATTTATGTTAGCAGGCCGTAAAGTGACAGTGTTTTATTCTGTTTTGGTGCAGTTGAGATGAATTGGTGCTGTTGACTGAGCAAAGTCGGTAAGACTGGCTTAATATTTAAATCAATGATAATCGTTGACTGAGGTATTAAACAAGAATTACTCCTTCTGGTCATGTGAATTTATAATGAATAAATTATTCTGCTGTTCTTCTAAATGCTCACCGCTAAGCATGCTCTGTCTCAGTCAAAGGTGTAAGAGATATTAAAGGTGTGCTTTAGCTTTGTACAATCAGAGTTGCAGCACTATGGCTATAACGATCATAGTCATAAAGTCTGTGGTAACCATGTCAGAGTGAGAATTTAGTTGAAATGATCTTTCTCTTTCCTCCCTATTAGTCACAGCAACATGTTCAATCAAACATGCATTAGACTGTGGTGCTAATTCTGCCCCTTAATTAAAAATGCTTTTGGGCAGCAAGACTGACTATGAGACACAACAGTTGAGAGTCTGTCTGCTGTCTCTATAGTCTCAATATGTTGTGCAATCTGAGCATACAGGAGCATAGTGTCCTATTGGATCTCATTTTTAATAAAATACTTGTATAAAACATACAGTGCATCTTATACTAATTAATTTCTGTAAACTAATGGGCTTATTCTGTACTAAAATCTGAAATAATAACAGTGGAACAATCTACTGGTTCCAAAGTGATTTTACACATTTATGAATGTACAATTTAAGCATTCCCAAGTTGTTACAATGCACAATCATGGTAGGGGACGTGATGAAATTATAAATGGTTATTCAGAGAACAAGCTTAAATAATTAACAGAATCGCGAGGAAAACTTTTGATTAACTCGAATACAGATAACAATACCAGTCTAAGAAACACAGTTTTTTTTCTAATGATAAGACACAACAATACACCTGAAAGACTGACAGCCAGCATTATTAGTGAAACTATAACACGTACGCACATGCATATATTACATGAGTATAATATATATATTCAGCATATTCAGATGACAGTATTCATTCTTTCACGGAAATGTTATTTGCTTTGGTTTAACACTCCAGCCTTTATATTTCAATTTAGGATTAGTTTGCCCAACAAATTCAAATCCATTGCAAACTCATATTATTACAAAAGATGGTTTGAACCAAGACGATATATCTTACCGATTAGGAGCATCAAGTCTGGTTAGAAGTGCCAGGTTGTTGACTTGTTTGTTTGTGCTGTAACTTGTGAAAGTATTTCCAACTCCATTCTGGTCTCTGAGCTTCTTTTTCCCTTTTATCATTTCTTTCCTTCTGTCCCTGGGACGTGATCGGCAAGTGCAGCAACTCACTCCTTTTTACCAGGTTTCAATGCAGATTCACTCTTCAAATTTACAAAGACAAGCCATCACGATCTTCTAAAAAAGAAAACTTTACCACAAAAGGCTTAAAAAGCTAAAGATGCAAAACAAAACAGAGTAAGCAGCAAGAGTTCAGTTTCAAAATCCAGTAATTAACTTATCCCAAAAGTCAATTAATGACAGTCATAGAGAGATTTATTATAACATCATCTATCACCTGCTGAACAGAAGAGATCCAGAAAATCTCCAGAAAATCTGAAAAACATCCAATGAACAAAAGGTTTGCTCCAAAGAATAAAAATAGGTTATTTCCTATTAGCAATGCTTAAAAAGTACAGTCATTTTCTTTAACTAAAATGTTTTTTTTTTTTTTATTATAATTAATTAATTTGTGGAAAACTTAGTATAAGTAACATAATGACTAAGGAAGAGTTTGAGTCACATTTCATGTACATTATCTAGGATTTTTCATACTTAGTCTGAGCGAGAGCCGTGAAAGCATTTCAAGCGCTCGCTGCCCCAAGACACCCAGAGTATTCAGCTGGAGTTGGGTGTCATGTGCCAAATGCCTGCAGGGTGGAGGGCAGGAAAGAGAGAGGGGGAGGGAGAGAGTGATATAGAGCGGGGGTTCAAAGACTAGTACACATGGAATGTAAGCTGGCATTAGCATGAGTACAAAATTCTGGACAATGCTGCTGGACTCTATTTCACATTCTCTTTTAGCTTCCTCAGATCTGTCATTCATGGCAGTGTTATAAAGGATTAGGTTATTTAGGAGTGATAGACTATTTAAAGAGGTAAGCATGGTGCACTTTCTCTGTGGCCCTCTATTGTTCCTCTGCTTCGGCATAGCTATATGCTGATCCTCTGAGTTTATGCCTTATAGGAATTTTCTCAGTAAATATTATGTTGAGATGCATTCCACATATTTGGACTCATACCCAGTGTTTATAGTGATAAAGCCTCTAAAAGCCACCCAGCTGTCAGTGGGGATACAATTATGATCATTATCCCACCAGACCCTGAAGTTTTACTACAATTAAATTAAGAGAAAATTCACTGGCTGGATAAGAGTTGTGGGTTACCTATTATTCTAGCTTTGCCCTTTTAACTGACCCATGGAAAAAAAAGGCATCATACTGAGAATGAGATAAACATAGCACCAGTAAGAAAAAGAAGAAAATTTCAAAAAATTTTACATCATTTTGATTTGTTGATTGTCCACATTTGATGACATCCAAATAAACTGAGTGTTTAAATTAATGCCTCGGAACAGTGATTTAATAGTCTTGAAAAATTGATAACACTGTAACTGTAACTTTAAGCACAAGTCTATAGTCATGCATTGTTACTCTGGATGCAATATGAATTTACTGGGTATGAGTCCAAATATGTGGAATTTGTTTATTTGTTTGTTTGTTGTTATTTATTTATATATTTGTTTGTTTGTTTGTTTGTTTGTTTCACAAAAAATGCAGTTTTATTAAATTGTACATTTATTTTGTACAAATGTAAATAAAATTACATTTATTTCTACAGCACAGTGGACATTTTTCACAAAACAGCTTTCCAGAAATTCACAGTAGATTTAAATCTATACCTATCGAGCAAGCCACAGGGGATGTTGGCAAGGGAAAAAAATCCCTGAGATGACCTGAGGAAGAAACCTTGAGAGGAACCAGACTACAAAGAGAGCCCATCCTCATCTGGGTAACACCGGATAATGCAATTATAACTTCTGTAACCGTATACTGTAGAGTCTAGCAGTGCTAAGTGTGTTGTAAGAAACGTGAGCATGAGCATCATATTAATTTCTGATTTTTTTTAGAGTTTTGTCTTTAAGTTTGTACTATCAAAGGGAAGTTATTTTATGATATTCAAAAATCACACAAGAGAAATAATTTTATGATTTACAGTAGGTCCAAGATCTTCAGACATATGGAACTGAATCTTTGGGTTGTGAGAATAAGAATGAACATCCTCTCAGGATTAAGGCACCCTGAAATCAAAGCGTGAAGTTTGTACTTTGACCTCATGTTCATTATTTAACTGCATCTCCAATATACTGTGGTAGAAAGCTTAAAAGATCCAGTAACTTTGTCAGTGTCTAAATATTTATGGACCTTCAGGCAATTTTGAGAGAAGTGTCCAAAAAGATAAAGTACTTGACCCTCTAGAGACCTCAACAATATCATCAGCTCATCACAGATCCAGACTCTATGGCAGACTAACAGAAAGGCCATCTGACAGAGAAAAAAAAAATCTGACAGCTGTTGGAAAACAGATTTTGTGGTCTGATGAGAGGTCAGATGCATCATGGATAGAGTCAGACATAGAGAAAAGATCTTTTTCCAGTCAGCTGGACATCTGCATTTATCTGCAAAAATCCAACAGAGTTCCAACAGAGCAATGAGCTAAAGCACAGGGCCAAAGCACAAGGCAAAAACCACAAGGATGGCTTGGGGGAAAAGAAGGTTTATGTATTGGAATGCTGAGTCAAAGCCCAGACTTAAATCCAAGTGAATCTAACTTTTAATTTGGCAGAGTTGGAGAAAAAAACTGCATTAAGGAATAGACAAAGTTGCTAAAATCTAAATGTGCAAAAACTTGTAAAAAAAAAAAAAATTGTAAAAGGACAATTCACATTGAAAGCATTAATACTTATCAATTTAGCAGTTTTTTTCTACATCTTAAAATATATAAAAAAAAAAAATGTATTAAATTAATTAAATAAAATTAATGTTATTTCTGTACAGAGCTGCCTCAAAAGGAACAGAAAGAAATCCAATTCTGATGCTCAAGTTTCTTATTGCAATGCAGCAAAAAAAGAAAAACAATTGTTGGGGTCAATACATTCTGGAGGCATTGCGTGTAATTTAAACTATAATTATGCTTGTTCGTTAAAGTACCAGGTTGCATGTTATTTTTGAGACTTAATGTCTGGTGTGAGGCTGACCAATCATAATCTGATAATATAATGCTATTTCTGTTAGGGTTGAGTAAGTTTCACTTTCTCTTATTGGGACAGAAAAATAAATGCTTAGTAAAACTGTCGCATTTTAAATAATGTTTCAATGTATGTACCTTACACAGAGAATTACCATTCCTAATTTAAAATAAAAAACCTAATAGATTTGGTCCAACAGCGCCATCTGGCGGGACCTGCAATAGTATTGCCATCATTTATTTATATTTTTATATACTTAATTGTAATTGTACTTAATTGTACGTATTTAATTTCTTCTTCTTTTTTTAAAAAAACCCATTATTTGTTCTTTTTTATAACGATATGAATGTCCTGTATGTTCCTGTACGGGTGTGCATGCAAAACGTTCACATTCTCGTGAACGTTTTGCATGCACACCCGAAATTTTCACTTGCATATGAGAAACAGTAAAGGGTGTTTTTTTCTTTTCCCATTTTCCTTTTAGGGGCTCCATAGTTTTGTATTCTGGTGAGGAGGCTACAAGCAAAAAAGCTGTGAAACCTTCTGCTAAAATCAGAATAATCCATCTTATTTCAAGCATATAGTTTCATTTATTTGCCAAAATACAGCATATTTCAGTCTACACTGAATTAAATTTTGCTAGGTTTTGAACTGAAAGTGAACTGAGTATCTAAATGTCTGCAAAATTTGCAGTAGTTGCACAGAATTT
>JAOVYU010000051.1:11398837-11411074 GCA_025674565.1 Synodontis membranacea
TGTGTGTGTATTAGAACAGTATGTATTTCTGTTATTTATGCCATAGTTCAGAGTGTCTATTGTATCTATTTAGTAGGTGAACATTAATAAATTAAACACCGTGGACCACAGTTATGCCTCTTCTTCTTCTTCTTCTTCTTTTGGCTGATCCGGGGTCACCACAGCAGATCCTCCATCATCTGCACGTCTGATTTGGCAGGGTTTTTTTCTGCCATGTGCCCTTCCTGATGCAGCCCTCCCAGTGGCTGGGACCATTCACAAAAACACATTCACACCCATGGCAAATTTTAGAGTTGTGTGGCACACAGTTTACATAGTGTATTAAAATGTTATAGTAAATGTTAAAAAAAAAAAAGCTTTCTTATGAAAAACAAAACAAAACAGTAAAGCATTTCTAAGCATCTGTATTAACAATATTTAGTGGTGGGATTATGTGGTGGGGTGCATGATTATAAGCCTATAATTTGCTCATAATGGCTTTTCTATGGAATGCAAACAACACAGGCAGAAAGGGTAATAAGTGACAACATCAGATCAACAACAGACATACAGAGCAGCTAGGAAATCTAGGAGGTAGTTGGCAAGTTTATTGAGTGCCCTCCATTCTGCTATTCTGCTATTGCCTCAAGAGAATCCATAAACCAGAGCCAGCCTTTTTTTTTAAATCATAATTCATATATAATCCAATTAACGAACCCTTCACAACCCATTCCTGTATGACTTAGATCAGGCTTGAATGATTCCCTAATGGATTATACTGAATTTTCAAGAGCGTAGCACTGTCGTCATACAGTTTGAGCCTGAGCTCTGGATTACTGTCTGTGTCCTAAATCCCTAATGAAGTTAGATTTCAAAAAGAAATAAATGGCAATAACATGACCTACCTCTACTCAGATCACACACACATCAGATATTAAGAACATGATGATGATGATAATAATAATAATAATAATAATAATAATAATGATAACAACAACAACAACAATAATAATAATAATAACAACAATAATAATGATAATAATAACAACAACAATAATAATAATAACAATAATAATTATAATAACAACAACAATAATAATAATAATAACAACAACAATAATAATAACAACAACAACAATAATAACAACAACAACAACAATAATAATAATGATAACAACAACAACAACAATAATAATAATGATGATAACAACAACAACAATAATAATAATAATAATAATAATAATAATAATAATAATAATAATAAACAAGCTCTAAAATAACCTAGCAGCTCTGTCAAACTCCTCCATATAGTTTCTCATAAAAGTAAAACATATTTATTGTCAGAGTTTTCACATGTGAAATGATTCTTTTTGTGATTCTTTGTTCTTTTTTTTATAATGTCAGTGTTTCATGCAACCAGTTCAGCGTGAAAACCCCCCCATAAAAAAGAACAATCATTTTAACAAGCCAAAGAGTCAAAGTGCAAAGTCCTGCACTTTCAGCTACAGCAAGATGGCGGCGCCATTGACGTTTGTTTTTCCCCCGAAAGTGAAGCCGCCTTCTCGTGTCTGTGGCGTTTCCGGACCGCGCATGCGCGCTAGGGTCAACACTGAGGTGGAAGTACGAAGTGAGCAAAAACCAAAACCGCATACTACCATACTAGTATGATAAAGTAGTACGAAACTAATCCGGGTAACTTTAGGTTGCTATGTAGTGCTGTACTATAGACCTTTGCCCGTTTCTTTCTTTTTTTTGGCACATTCTTCGGAGGCAAATGGAGGTAAGCTGTAGACACAAGACTCTGACACAGTCTTCTTGCAGCAATTTTCATGCTGACTACAGAGTTAATGCATACTGCAACTGTTCCTCTCCCCTATTTATGCATATATTTTGATGTGTGTGTGTGTGTTATGGTCTGTGCATACAATGTAAAAGATAAAAAGAGATGTTAGTTTATATATTGTTGCCCCAAAAAATATCTGCAGATACCCAGGAAGTTGCTGAACTCTGTGGAGCAGTGTGTGGATGAGGCCCTGGAGGGCATAGTGAGCAGCAATGGGGGGCTGGTGCTCCTGAGGGGTCACAGGGTAGCACTGCGCTCTGACCTCCACAACCTGAAGGGCAAAGTGGCACTGATCTCTGGAGGTGGCTCAGGACATGAACCTGCACATGCAGGTAGATTTTCAGTTCTAAATGTCCTGCTCGCTCTGAGTTGAGAAAATGTTTTCTGATGATAAGGCATGTGAAGTCGACTACAATGGTTTTGTGGTCTTACTTCCTATAGGCTACAGCCAGAGATACCAAGATCATAAAACACTCTGAAACCACCTCTAGAAGTATTTGACAAAAAACAAACAAACATAATTTTAGACCTTGAACACTGAATAAAATGTTTTAAGGGTTTTGTATATTACAATTTTTTAAAATAAATATTAACAAAGAAAAAAAAATGTAACAAATATGAATTCCACGCATTTCTATTTTTTAATACGTTGAATTCTTTAATCAGAAGCCTAATAAGCCTTATAATAAAATGAGTAAAGACACTATAAATCTACCCATTAAACACTGCTTTAGAAGGAGATTCAATTGTAAGTGTTTTGTAAAAGTCGGAGGTCATTCATTTCATGAGAAAGTAGCAAAGTGACTGTTGATAGTTGCGTGGACACTGAACAACGTATGAAACCAACAACAAGTATGTTGTGTTGTTCTTTCATAAATATAAAGTTTATACACGTATCAAGTTTTTGGTCCGTGTCTAACCCTATATAACCAAATAATGTATTAACATTGGAATTTTTTTTAATCATGATGTTCAAATGTTCTGTGGAATGCTGGGGTAGTCTGATAAGAGAGGAATATCCTGTTCAGGCTACATAGGAAGAGGGATGCTATCAGCTGCTGTAGCAGGAGCGGTGTTTTCCTCCCCTCCTCCTGGCAGTATTCTCGCAGCCATCATGACCCTCTGGCAGAGTGGTGCTTCAGGTGTCCTGCTGCTGGTAAAGAACTACACAGGTGACCGTCTGAACTTTGGCCTAGCTGCAGAAAAAGCACGGGCACAAGGAGTCCCTGTGGAAATGGTGGTTGTGGCTGATGACTGTGCTTTTAATCAATCCAGCAAAGCAGGCAGGAGAGGACTCTGTGGAACTGTGTTTCTGCATAAGGTACGGAAAACACATCTCATTTTACACATCTGCGTTATGGAGAGGATGTGGTACACCAACAGCGCTGCTTTTATAACACCAATTTAGTCAAGTCAACTTTATTTCTAGAGCACGTTTAAACAACAACCCCCAGAGTGATGTACAGTACAAAAAAATAAAAAAAATATATAGAATAGTAAAATAAAAATAGAGTACGTAAATAAAATGGATGTGGAAATAAAAGTAGTAGAAAGAAAAGTAAGACAGATAACCACAGGATAGAAAACAAATTTGAATTTTCTTAAATAAGGACAAACTTTACACCTTGATACCAGAGTGACCTACCTTAGGACATTTTTGTAGAACACTAAAAGCCAAAGACTAAGTATGTGTTGTAGTACAAGATATAAGAGTGTCAACAGGAGAGAGGAGCTCATATGGAGAGAGAGATAGAGACCAATTCAAACTCCCTTTGAGTTAAATCTTCACTCAGGTACAGAAAGGAGCAACTGTCTGGATGACCTGAGTGTCCTGGGAGCAGAGTATGGAATGAGCAGGTCACAGATGTACTGTGGAGACATAAAATGTAAAAATCTATTCAAAAGATAACTGGCAGCCAGTGCAGCGATGCCAGGACAGGTGAGATGCGGCCCCTTTCTTTAGCTCCTGTTAGCAGTCTAGCACCTGCATTCTGGTCCAGATGACAACAACACTAATCTGCTTCCCAAAGTTTAAAGACTTGTCAAGGATGACACCAAAATTTCTGATGGAGGTTAGTGAACCAAGCTAATTGCCTGTGACAGTGAGAGAGGATGGGGGGTCCTAAGATAATGACTCCTGTTTTAGTTTGATTCAGCATTTAATGTCATTTTGGCAGTTTGACAGATTACTTATGGAGCAGATTTTCTCAGGTTTAATAGGGACTTAGAACTGTGTATTAGCATAACAGTGTTAAGGAATACACTATCTCTGAAAGATTGAACCCAGAGGAAGCATATGTAAATCTAGGGAAAACAGAAGGGGGTCAAAAATGGACACCACATGAAATTGATACAGATGTTGAGAAAGAACTGGCAAGGGTTCTGCCCCTAAGGTAAGAGGCAGACCAGTTCAGAGCAGAACCATGGAGACCAACGTCACATTCCAAACATTTATGCAAGATGTTGTGGTCAATAGTAGCTGAACTGATATCCAGTATGACTAAAATAGCACATAGGCCAGAATCAGTGGTTATAAAAATGTCGTTTATGACTTTTAACAGTACAGATTCAGTGCTGTGTAGTGCTCAGAAACTAGATAGATGAGAAGAGCTGAGTGAAAACAACTTAAAGTCAAATTTAAAGTCATCTTATAATCTTTGTTAAGTGAAGAGAGGGTTTATAAGGACTGCTCTCTTATACTGTATAATCTGCATCTCTTCAAATATAAAATTTAGAAACATCATATGGTATGGCTCTTTCTTGTGTTAATTATTCACCTTTTTTGTGTGTTAAATCTGTAGTTGGCTGGAGCACTGGCTGAGGAAAGCTGTCCACTAGACGTGATTGTTGCTAAAGTGTCAAAGGCAGTAAAAAACATTGGTGAGAGTAACTGGTGAACACATTCCACTAATTTTTACCAGGGAACAAAGTGTAATCACCGATGTGCTCTTTCACCATGGTAGGGACTCTGGGTATCAGTCTGTCTCCATGCAGTGTGCCAGGATGCCTGCCCACCTTTCAACTTGTGCCAGGAGATATGGAGCTAGGACTGGGTACAAAATACAGAGGAGATTGAGAAAGTTGTCAATATTTATGACTTTGTTGTTTTGAATGATTAACAAATTGTTTTAGTGGGTTAATAAATTATGGGACAAAGCATGCCTGTGTCTCTGCAGGAATCCATGGAGAGCCGGGCATTAAAAAGTCCAAGGTCTGTCCACTATTTGTGTTTAATTCAGTTCAATTTGATTTAATCAAATGCTTTTATTGTAATTTATATTACATTTATATTACAACATCTGTACACCTACTCATTCATGCAATTATCTGATCAGCCAGGCTGTGGTGCTATAAAGAAAAAACATAAAGTGAGTGGTAGGTCTGTGGACAGAAATGCCTTGTTGATAAGAGAGATCAACAGAGAATGTCCAGACTGTTCAAGTTGTCAGAAAGGTTACAGTTACTCAGATAATCACTCTGAGGTTAGCAGAAAAGCATCTCAAATGCACAACACTTCAAACCTTGAGGCAGATTGGCTTATACCAGCAGAAGACCACATCAGTTTCCACTTCTGTTATCCAAGAACAGAAAGCTGAGGCTGCAGTGGACACAGACTCGCCAAACTGGACAGTTGACGACTGAAAAACGGTCTGATGAATCTTGATTTCTCCTGTTTCACACTGATGGTAGTGCAGTGAAATTGGCACTAATAACAGCATGAATCCATGGACCCAACCTGCTTTGTGTCAACAGTCCAAGCTGGTGGAGGTGGTGTAATGGTGTGGGGAATGTTTTCTTGGCACTCTTTGGGCCCGTTAATACCAATCAATAACTACATGAATGTTACAGCTTATTTGAAATAGTGCTGCTGACCTTGTGAATCCCTTCATGGCCACAGTTTATCCATCTTCTAATGGCTAATTCCAGCATGAGAGGATCATCTCAGACTGGTTTCATGAACATAAAAATTAGTTCAGTGATCTTTATTGGCCTTCACAGTCACCAGATCTGAATCTAACAGAATACCTTTGGCATGTGGTAGAGATTTGCAGCATGAAAATGCACCTGAAAATCTGCAGGAATTCCATCATGCAATCATGTCAACATGGACCAGAATCACAAAGGAACATTTCCAATATATTATGGAATCCATGTCTCAAATCTTTGAGAGCGAATGGATTGCTTACTGAGTATAGTGCTCCTAATAAAGTTACTGCTCTCTGTATGTTATACGTATTATGTAGGAAAAATGAGATATTTCTACAATTGAGTATGATTTAATTCTGTAGCTTTTACTATATGTGGATGGATTGCTTTGTGTTTAGATGGCTTCTGCAGATGAGGTTGTCAAGACTATGATTGATCATATGACTGACCCTTCCAGCCAATCACATCTGCCTCTGAAAGCAGGTAGGCTGTAAATCACAGGTGTCTTGGTGTAATAGCACTTTCTTCCTTGTGTCATGTGTCAACTTGCGTGATTTTCTGTTACAGGTGACTGTGTAGTCCTCTGTGTGAATAATCTTGGTGCTTTGTCCTGTTTGGAGATGGCTGTTGTCACCAGGGCTGCCATCAAAGTGTTAAGTGAGACTACATTTATATTTATATATATATATATATAATACACATTTGGAACACCACCTTGTCTAAAATGACTTAGGTTTAAAAGAAGACGTCTGAAAGAAGATACAGTCCAAACGGTTTCAGTCTCTAGCAGTCCTGAGATTTGAACTTGTGGTGTACAATTAGGAAGAGTGTGGAGGATACCTTAACCTCATGTTTTCTGCTCTAGACACAAACTTATCAGTAACTAGCAAGTTATATGAGTTGTTTCTGTGTAAGGAAAGTAAATATCTACTAGTACATTATAACATAGCCATTATTTTTGTATATAATATATAATTGATAATAATCATACTTTAAATAAAAGCCAGCATTAACATGCACTATGTATCTGTGCCTATCGGTAGTGGGACGAGGAGTGCAGGTTGCCAGGGTGATGTCTGGCTCATTCATGACATCACTGGAGATGGCCGGTGTGTCTGTGTCTCTCATGAAAGTGGATGAGGAGATACTCCTTCTGTTTGGTGAGTTCAGTTCATTTAAACTGACGGGTACTATAGGAAACATTTTTGTGTCATTAGCATTTCCTGCATCCGAGAAGATTAATTAAATTTTAAAGTTGAGAATGAATTCTTAAGACCAGGCCCTATAGGTAGAAACAATGAACCTAAAATTTAGTTTCCAGCTGACCAGCATTCTTGAAATGAAAAAAGAAAGTTCTTTCTCACTTCACAGTGAAATAAAACACCAGAACTATATTTATTTAGGCAGTTCCAGGCATGGCATAGTTTATGGAGGATGGCCACACTTTCACCTTATTTCCAGTACTGGAAGCAATGAATTTATTTTAGAATTGGATTAGTACCAAATAATTTAGGATTGACCAACTCCCATAAGGAGCATAATGCATTGTTAAAAACTTTAGGCATAGATTTCATTCAGTAGGTCAATTTAAGTAGATCTGTAGAGGTAATGTACTGAGTTATTTCATTTTATCTAATTGCTTATGGCCCTTCACTTCTGCAGATGCTAAAACCTCAGCGCCTGCCTGGCCCAACCTCAGCAGTAAGAGTTTAAGTGGGAGGAACCTGTATGTGGAGCCCACAGCAAGACCAGCTGCTGCTGAGACAAAACCTGAACAAGGTGGAGACTTAATTAAATGTGGTCTACCTCTAAACCTCATCTTTTTCCATTTATACTTTGTCTTGTATTTGCCACTTGTCAATCTCTTCTCATCTATCTCACAGCCAGGGTGTAATGACAAAACACAAAATGATTGCTTGTTATGAGCTTATATATTACGATATACAGAGCTACTAATTGTTTATTATCGAAAATAAATGTTTATTTATTTATTGTATTGCATTTGGATTCATTTAAAGTGAAGGTGTTAATGAATTTTTCCATATGCAATCAGGTCCAATTTCTTCTGTGGCATCTCTAGCTTTGAAATCCATTTGCAAAGCCCTCTTTCAAAGGAAAGAGGAGCTCAACGCCCTGGATCGCGCAGCAGGGGACGGAGATTGTGGGAGCACACATGCTCTTGCTGCTACTGGTAGACGGATGAGGCCATAAATTCATACACAAATAATTTGTCGACTGTTTATTTATTGAGTTTTATTTTATTTTAGTACTGTTTTTTTTTTTTTTTTTTTTGCTTAATCTGTTGTATTACCTACTACAGCCATTGAAGAGTGGATGCAGACCACCACCATCCCAGGAAGTCCATGTCTACTCCTGACAGCCCTTGCTGGCTTGGTGGAGGAGAGAATGGGTGGATCTTCAGGAGCAGTATGGAAATAAATGTCTAATATATCTTTAACAAACACAGCTGTGCTGCGTACATTACCTAATAGGTCTGCTGTTTCATCCTCCATCAGCTCTATAGTCTGTTCTTGACAGCAGCTGCACCCCACCTAAAGGAAAGTTGTGATGGAAAAGACTGGGCTAAAGCTATGCAGGCTGGGACTGAAGCTATGAAAAGGTAGCAATCAATATCATTTCACTATCTTCCAATATCACTTGCACTAATTTAACGTTCCTTCTATAGTAATGTTTTCTAATTCACTTAACAAAATAATTTGACTAGCGAGTAAGCGGTTATATCTTAGACAACAAATGAGTGATGTTACCTTAGAATGAAATTACATGTCTATAGTGTTCACCTTAATTCACCTTAGAACCTATTTTCTGATAGGTATGGAGGTGCTGCACCTGGTGACAGAACAATGGTAAGACTACAATCTTAAAATTTATTCACAATTTTCTGAAATAATACATAGCGTTTGTCTTCAGAGTAATCAGTATTAGATTCTATGATTTTCTGGAATTTATCTGGAAAAGAATGAATACTGTCGCAATAGAAGGATTCGGGTTTTGAGGAAATGAATTCATCTATGCAATTTTGTATATCCTCATATTTTTTTAATATTGGCCAGAGAGTGTATTTTGCAGTGACCTAATCAAGTAGAAATTCGTAGTTCATCGATTATTTTTTTTCCATTTCATTTGATTCATTGATCACTGTAACATTTGGCATTTGACAGTTTCTCCAGGATCGAGCAGCTCATTATAAAGGCGTAAAATAAAGGTGCATCTTTAATGCCAGTGTTAAGCCGTTGAGTGATATTTCATACCAACTTATCATGTAGCTCGAATTCACCTTTTTGAAACAGCGAACCAGTTCTTGACAGCAGAAATGTCAATTGCAGCGTTGCCATAAACTTTGTTGCTTCCGTTGAATTTTTTCCACTATTGAATAAAAGTAGAAGACAATGGCGAATATGAATCGTGTTCACCTTCATGCTCGACTGATAAACTACCCAAAACACCTGCTTTTACGGAGAGTTGTAATAAATAATAAAAGATATTTGCAAACTTAGGCAACATCCTAATTTTTTCCCCATATTTTGACCTTGGGATGCGAAAAGCATATAAACCTTGACATCCATGAGCTTCCTTCTTTCACTTTCAGCTGGATGCGCTGTGCCCTGCAGTGGAAGAGTTGATGAAATTATCCACAGCTTCTCCAGGTGGCCATATTGCTATATTACAGGCAGCAGTGGAGGTACAGTATACTAGCACTCAAGCAATTCTTCCTTTATCCAAATTGTTCACACTTTCATTTGTGATTATCATTGGTTTTGCTTCTTCGCTTTCCAGTCCTGAGCTTGACATTAACAATTGTTTCTCTTAAACAGAAAGCAGAGTTGGGCGCTCAGTCTACCCGTGACCTCACTGCCAAAGCAGGTCGAGCCAGTTACATTGCATCTAAACAGCTAACTCAGCCTGACCCTGGTGCTGTGGCTGTAGCTGCCATTCTCCAAGCAGTGTTTGATGCTCTGAAAGGGAAGGAATAGTAATCTATGATGGTGTCATTAGCATAAACCATGCATCAGACAGGATACATTGTATTGCTGGGGGAAAGATGCCTAATATACACAAGTACACTAAATCAGCTACAACATAGAACATTCCACAGTAATCATAGACAATTATTGACTAATTGCACTGAAAGAACAATATCTGAGTGGTATTAATTTTTTGGAGTTCCATGAACTATTGATAATGTGTCCATTCTCCTTTTATCATGGATTAAACACCTATTAATCACTGAAACACAATGATGCAATGGTAGAACTTAATGGCATAGAGTTTACTTTTTCTTCTTCTTCGTAAAGTTAAATGCAGTATAACAATCAAATAATGAGTTTGTATCCTGTTTGAAAATATTGCACAAATCATTTCATCATCATTGTGTAACTCATTCTAAATCAGTCTGCCATTCAAGGATGTTCACTTCAATTATACCTTACTGAACTGTTGAAACCACATCAAAAGTGAACCATTGTAAATGTAATAATATATCAAAATAAAATAAATTAAAATCTATTAAAATGCCTACTTAATGTTATTGCATGAATATTATATATATTTTCTAAGAATATCATTAGAGGCTCCTTTGGACTTTGGATTCTGTTTGCTAGCACAACCACTGATTTCATGAAGAAAAAAAAAATGTTGACACTTAGAGACAGCAGTGCTGTAGAGCCTCTTTCCCACCTGTGTGCAAAGTGTGAGTTAAAATATAGAGTCAGGAAGTGAAGCTCACTTTGAATCAGAGAAACTTGTTTAAATTTTTTACTAGATTTTTGCCTCTCTAGGTTCTTGTGCTTTCTCATGCTATTTGTCATTTTCTTACTTCCTGCTTCTTTATGCACACACACACACACACACACATGCATAGAGGAGGCAGTGTCGGAAGTTGCACATGCTGAGTAACATACCGACCTGAAAACTACTAGCATAAGGGTACATTCTTTGATGGTCTTTTACTGTCTGAAGCTGTCTTGAAGGATTTAACAATCTGTAAAGGTAACAATTTAATACCAATATTTGAAAATGCTGGTTAAATATTTGTCATTGGTCCACTTCTATCTCATTTAAGAGGACATGACTGCCCTCAGGATGGTAAATACAGAATATTATATAAATGTGTATTTACAGAGATGTATATCAGACACATATAGGCTTGATGCATTTTTGTGATTTATGATTTAATATACAAAAACAAATTGGCTTTAAAAAAAATAGTCTGCTTAATGTCTTTTTGCATCTAGTTGTAGGTTTACTGATTAAGTGTTTAAAAAATAAAAAGCAAAGCCAAAAAAGAAGGAATTGCTGACTAGTTTTTTAAGCTATCAAAGATGGAAATAGTTGCTCATTAACAAATTATTATTATTTAAAGAGAATACTAAAGATTTTTTGAGAGTAGTGCCGCTATAGCAAGCAGGAAATGAAAGCATACCTACAGATGAAAGTCAACTAAACTGTTACTCTCGATATGCAAAGACATCATTGCCTTTCTTTTCCTAAGCCTGAATCACAGATAACAAGTTGAATGTCTGGTAAGACGGGCAACATTCTTTAACATAAATATAAAAGAAGCTGCTTATATTGCTCAGTCCAAGTATGATATTAATACTGGAGCATTACTAGAACAATACTGGAACTTTATTGATGTCTCACTGTTTTTCCTTTCAGATGGAGTTTGCCTGCAGTCATGTTGTCTGTAACTGGAGGCCTGAGAGTCTAGCAGAAGGTAAGACCTTGGAATTTTATTCTACCCCAAATTAGATAATCCTGTAAATCTGTTTTTTTTTTGTTGTTTTTTTTTTTTTTACATTCTGCTGAATAGATGAAATTTTACACCTACATATTGTTTAAATGCATGAAAGACACTCACTGAAAAAGTAAACAGTATTCAATTGTATCAGTTATAGTAATAATTGCTTTGTAAAAGAACAGTAAAAAAATAATCATTTACAAATTGAAGATTTATTGTGCCCAATACCTCATATACTATTTTTTCCGGTCCTTCATTGTCTCATTTTGTCTCTCAGGACTTTTCTCCACACTGCCCTGTGGTTTGTCCAGACAAAAATCAGAACATCCTTATGACAACCGCATTGCTGTCATTCCAAAACCTAGTGAGTTACTGGGAAACCCAATGCTACGTATAGACTATTTCTGTGCTTGTGTGTGTGTGTGTGTGTGTGTATGTTGTTATTTCTATCGGGTGCTTTTTTAAAAAAAAAAATGTTTGAGAAGTTTTCTTAATTTTCACTTTATATTAGTTTTAGTAGTAGTAATAGCAATTTAATATCTTAAAAAATAGACATAAAAATATTTTATAGAATTTGTCTATCTATCTATCTATCTATATAGATATGTAGACATGTATATACATCTACACACACGGTGAGACTGAGCAGTCCAGACTAGTATGATGACCAGATCAAAAGTACTTGAGATATATATGCTAGTGTGATGAACAGATAAAGTAATATATA
>JAOVYU010000051.1:11433892-11460572 GCA_025674565.1 Synodontis membranacea
GTGTGTGTGTGTGTGTGTGTGTGTGTGTGTGTGTGTGTGTGTTTATATATCCTTGTGAGAACCAATTGTCCTCACAAGGATGATAAATTCTGACATATGTATGGTCCTCATATTTTGTTTTCTTATTTTTTTAACAAAAATCAAAAAAGAGTCAAAATTTTTCCCTTTTTTTTGCTTTTTCATTACTAAGGTTAATGTTAGGTTTAGGTGTAGGCATAGAGTTAATCAGCTGCATTAATCATTGTCAGTGTATGCAAGTGTAGCAAAACTACCGTTTGTGTGTGTGTGTGTGTGTGTGTCAGTGGGCGGACGCTGTGTGAGCACACAGTAGATTCCAGGTCCGTGTTTGGTCTTGTTGCTGGAATTCACTAGCAGCCTCATTACAGGGTTTCTAAGTGTTAACGGTTCAGGAGCGCTGTCTCTGGGCCCGTTATACTGCTTAACTGTTATTATCCCACACAAAATAGATTTTTTTTTTTCTTCTAGTTTAAATAGAACGTAGACCGTGCAATCTGTAGTAGATTAGTACTGTATTCAAAAACTAAGAAGGATTACATCTCCCTTTATCGTGAACACTCTTACCTGAGCCCCACCCCTCTCTACAAGCTCATTTTGAACAGACTGTAGTGGCGCAGTGCCTAATGCACATTTATTTATTTATTTATATAATTATGGTCAAGAAAGCAGTATCACAGGGTAAAATAAACAAGTAAGTACATTAATAAATAAAGTATTCTTTTTTATATAAGCCAAGAAGGGTCAATATTAAATAAATAGTACATTAAAAAAAAGAGAGTTAAAAGAGCCTATTAAAGAATTAGTAAGTATTAGTATTGTTAATACTAATATGCACAGTGAGTCACATTGCCAAATTGTTGAAAGTTTACTCCTGTTTTACTTTTCATTTACAGCAACGTAAAAGCACGTCCATGCTCTTCCATTCAAAAAAAACAATGTTCTACGTTTATTGTGTGACGCACACAGAACCGCGTCGCGAAACATAAACGTCACTACGCAAAACGTCGCTTGCCAGGTCCCTGGTTTTAACGCGGAAATAATTGTCGTTTTTTTTGACCGGCTATCAAAGCTTGTCTGATTTAGATGTTCCTGGAGATCTACCATCCTGAAGGTCTTTATCTCCAGCCAGAATCTAACACACCTCTTTTAGTTGATCAGGAACTTCTTAAGGCGATGATTGGATAGTCAGATGGGAAACATTATGGTTGGATCTAAAGTATTCAGGGAGGAAGATCTCCAGGAACAGGAACCACTGGGTTATATGACCAAAAATACAGCATTTCCATTCTCTGTCCCTTTCTCAGACTACCTCTGTATGTTACTGGATTAATTACAAAATGTGTAACATAAACTACTAGATTCTTTTAAAACTACAGTAAGGGAAATAGTGATTCTTAATTATGCTTTGTATAAACGTACCAATCATTTAATATTCTTTTAAACTAGGTCATCTAAAAAAAAACCCTGAATATTGTGAAAAGGTGCAAATTTTTTCGTAATTTCATTGTTTACAAAAGCTTTATTTCATAATCAT
This sequence comes from Synodontis membranacea, assembly GCA_025674565.1. Taxonomy (NCBI): domain Eukaryota; kingdom Metazoa; phylum Chordata; class Actinopteri; order Siluriformes; family Mochokidae; genus Synodontis; species Synodontis membranacea. The sequence goes on from JAOVYU010000051.1 coordinate 11,435,445, forward strand.
TACATATAAACTGCTCCTTTAACACAAATTACTGCATCGATGGTCAGTGGAGGTGATCAGCTTGTGGCACTGCTGAGGTGTTATTGGAGCCCAGGTTGCTATAAAAGCAGCCTTCAGCTCATCTGTATTTTTGGGTCATGTGTTTCTCAGCTTTCTTATCTTGACAATACCTCATAGATTCTCTTCAGGTCAGACAATTTGACTGGCCAATCAAGCATAGTAACGTCATGGTCAACAAACCATTTGGTGGTAGTTTTGGCACTGTGTCCTAAGCAGGTCCAAAGTCCTGCTGGAAAAGGAAGTCAGCAGATGGAAGCAATAAGTGCTCTAAAATCTCCCGGAAGATGCTAGGTTGACTTTGCACTTGATGAAACACAGTGGACCAGCACAGACTGCAGAAACTTCACACTGGACTTCAAGAATCTTGGATTCTGTGGCTCTCCACTCTTCCTCCAGACTCTTGGACCTTGATTTCCAAATGAAATGCAAATTTTTCTTTCATCTGAAAATGTGACTTTGGAACACTGAGCAACAGTCCAGTTCATTTTCTCCTTATCCCACTGAAGACGCTTCTGCAGTTGTCTCTGGTTCAGGAGTGGCTTGATATTAGGAATGTGACAGTTGTAGCCCCTTTCCTGAAGACATCTGTGTGTGTGGTGGCTCTTGATGATCTGACACCAGCTTCAGTCCACTCCTTGTGAAGCTCTTCCAAGATCTTGATTTGACCTTTCTTTCATCCCTGTTGCTTGTGCACATTTTCCTACCACATTTTTCCCCTTCCAGTAAACTTTCCAGGAACAGCCAGACTTTTCAGCAATGACCTTCTGTGGCTTACCCTCCTTATACAGGGTGTTGATCAGTCTTCATTAACTGGTGGGTCAGCAGTCTTCCCCATGATTGTGGTCGAGTTTACTGAATTAGACTGATCAGTGTGTATTTGTACTGATTGAATAGTAATTACTCAATCTCGAAATTAAATATTCTAATAATCTTAGATGTCTTTATTCATTTATTCATTTATTTATTTATTTATTTTTAGCCGTAGGCCATGATTATCAGGGGCGTGTCTACGGGGGGGCTGGGGGCCCTGATAGGTATGAGGTATGAGGGGCCCTGAGGTAGGTATGCTCTGTCCATCAAAAGAAAATTGTCTGAAAAAAAAAAAAAACAAGACTTGCCACTATTTACTAGCTGCTTCGTTTGTGTCTTATATTCATATAATCCCTATAAAGATAGGTGGCAATAATGAAAAAAATCATCTATCTGCAAAGTGCATAGCTTTAATTATTGTTATGCCCCCCCATGAGTTAACTGCCCCCCACACATGACATTCTGGTCACACCTCTGATGAGTCTTTAATAAACGAATTTATTCACCTTTAGTGTAACTCTCGCGATATTCTAATTTTCCGAGATGCAGTAGCCGTGCGTCCGCCGTGACGTCATGCTCTCAGGAGGGTTCTGCCGTGCGGATCTGGCAACCCCGCCACTCGCGCGTGTTGTTTTCGAAAACGCTGGCGCGGAGCTCGGGACAGACGTAAGCGCTGTGTACCGGTTAACTGTAGCTGTATTAAATTCGCATGTCGTAACAGAAAGGCGTGTTGAAGTTTCATGTAGAATTTTAAATTAGAACTAAACTGAACAAAAGCTGAGAGATGAAAGTACTGTTACCTTTACAGTGTTAGGTACCTCTGGCTAATGTTTTGCTAGCTTCAGCTGCTACAGTGTGAGCAAAAAGTTATATATGAACTAGATAAAAGGTGGTGTCTCCTACAGCATGTAACCATGGAAACAAGCAACTAGTTGAAGTTATGAAGAAACACTCGATCTGTTACTTACTAGCTTGATTGGGTGCCGTTTTATCGATAGGTGCAGTGCTGGTTTTGGGTTTTTTTTCCCTTGGTTTTGTCTGATTCGCTGTGTCTCCTCTCCATGCCATCGGAAGCAGTGCGTTTGGGTCGGAAGCGGCCTTTGCCCTCCTGCCCCAACCCGCTCTTCCTCCAGTGGCTCACTGAGATGCGCGATCACGCCAAAGAGAAAGGACTCAAGACCCAGTACGTCTATCAGAAGGTAAACTTCACTGTGGCCTGTTTAATAACACTTAATTAATAAAGTCAACGAGTCATGCTGTTGCTGATACAATGTGTCTTTTGTGTGTGTGTGTGTGTGTGTGTGTGTGTGTGTGTTCTCTTGAAGGCCATCAATTCTTTAAAAAAGTATCCCCTGCCACTGAAAAACGGCAAAGAGGCCAAAATCCTGCAGAACTTTGGGGACGGGATCTGTAAGGTCCTGGACGAGAGGCTCGAGAAACATTACCGAGAAAACGGTAAGCTGTTGTGATATGATATGTATGTGTATGATCGTTCGCCTTTGTGTTTCCAAAAGGATAATGATACAGTATGCAAGGAAGTTCTCTAATACCGTGTTGAAGTTTACATTCTCAACATTCCAAAGACTTCCATATCCACTGAGGAGAGACTTCTAGATCTGCTTCACCATATACTGTATAATTCAGTTCAGTTCAGTTTTATTTGTATAGCGCTTTTGACAATGGACGTTGTCTCAAAGGGGCTTTACAGAAATATGTAAATTTATGAATCTATAAATTTATCTTGTAGATATATATTTATATATATGTACCCCTTAATGAGCAAGCCACTGGCAACGGCAGCAAGGAAAAACTCTCTGAGATGACAAGAGGAAGAAACCGTAAGAGAAACCAGACTCAAAAGGGAACCCACCCTCATTTGGGTGACACCAGATAGTGTAATTACAAATAAGATGCCAGTGTAGCTGTGTGCATGGGTAAAAATAAATAATTACATTGTGTAGAACATAATTCACTATAGTTTAAACAAAATTTTAAACTGACTTATGGATATAATCTTCTCTTAGTGCAGATGGACACGGGTCTAAAGAAACCAACAAGCTAAGACATTCAAAAAGAGGAGTCAGTGCTGATACGCAACCTGTAGCTAATACTTATTTTCAGTGCATGAGGAGGAACCTGCATGATCAATAAGATGCACAACATGAGCAGAGAATGAAATTTGATCATCCTCTCATCTCTTTTATTATTTTTTTCTTTCTTTCGTAGGTACTAGTGCTCCTGTCCACTGCCTCCCACGTGGTGCTGAACTCGGCAGCAACAACCTGCCTTCCACCAAATCAGCATCACACCGCTCCAACATTCCTGCTGCAAAGAGTAGAAGAAATATGGTGCCTTTCACATAAATGCACATTACGTTATCCCTGTCCTTGTGTCTCGTAAACATGTACGACATAGTTTCATAAACATTCTGTTTGTTTTTTGTGTTTTTGTTTTTTGCAGAGCAAGGCAGAGGGTGATGGAGGACAGGAGAAAGGAGGAAAGAAGAAGAGGGAGTATGTGCCTCAGAAGAGATCAGGAGGCTATGCTGTGCTGCTTACATTGTACAGACATTCACAGGTATAACACACTGTTGTGAGCATTGTGCAGCTTTGTATGGATGTAACAGCCAACAAATATAGAAAAATTCAGTGAGTGAAAAGTAGATAGATATGTGACTGTTCTTTATACAAATAAAACACTGTAGTTTACTTTGTTTTTCAGATACCTGGCAGTAAAGGGTTCATGTTTAAAAATGAACTGCAGAACGAGGCGCAGTCCCTGTGTGACAAATCCTTCACTGTAGTAAGCCCAACTTAGAAATTCTGTAGTTTCATGTAATTTAAGAGAAATGCCTCATGTAAGTGGTGGCTCTTTAGTGCAGCCCATTTTCACCATATATGTCATTGTGTAGCCTGATCTAGGTAGTAAATACACAGCCTGGTCTTCAGTAAGCACCCTCATTCAGAAAAACCTGCTTCTGAAGACACACAGCCCCGCCAGGTAAACCTCTCGTTTTTGTGGATTGTGTATATATTTTTCAAAAATGTCAGATATCAATTACTGTCACAGGCATGCAGAACTAGCTCTTCTAAGATTAAAAAAATCTCACAGTGATATTTATCCCAAATACAATACAATACTATTTCAACCAGCGTTACATCTGTGTTCACTATGTTTTCATGCTCCTTTAATTTAGGTTATTCATTTTTCTTTTTGAGCATTAGTGAAGTATAACTTCGAAGAGATCCAGATCACACACTTATACTGTCTATATGCTGTAAAACGTATTTACAGTCACAATCTGCAACAATATCATGATTCTGCTATCTGTAGTTACAGAGCAAAATGTTTGTATGGTAATGATTCTTGCATCAATTTTCCTGATTAAAGAGATCTGAAAGCAGTGTATGTTTGACATGTTGTAACCAGTGTGAATTTTAGATTACTGTGTCAAAGCATGACTTTTGTCATTTAGTTTAATCACCGCTTAGTAGCTCATCTTATCTGCTGAGTCCTTCAGGGTTTTTTCACCTTCATTTGCTAGGTACTCACTGACAGAGCTTGGTCTGGCTCTGGCGAAAAAACTGGAGTCTGGAGAGAGAGGAGGAGAAGATGGACGAGACGAGGAGACGAAGAGTGAGGCTGAGGACTTAGGGGATGGTCCGGTTACTGTTGACCTGACTCTAGACGAAGATAAAGAAGAACATGAATGTGATGACAGGTGGTGAAGAAAATGAAATTAATCAGTTGATGAAATAAGTAAGATGTTGCAAATTTAAAGGGTTTAACAGGTATTCATGTGGTGCTCACTATGCGGCAAAACGTTATAAGAGATACTGTTTAAAAAAAAAAGTTATGTTTTGTTATGGTTCAAAGTTGAAATTAGGTTTTGAAATTCCTTTTTTTTTTTCTTTAAATTTCATCATTTCAAACGACAGGCCTTGCACAGCTGTCGCAGTAACACATGCAGGGAGTACTGCACCTGACTCTGATCTCACAGAAAAGTGTCCCACCTCGGAGTCAGCCAGAGCTGCATATCTTCTCCCTGGAGCCTATGACATTGTACTGTGTGTTGACTTCATTGAGACCACTGGGTGAGTGCATGATGTTAAATTCTTTATCCCCATTTTGAATTTCATTTCATCACTCATGAGGTGGTGTCGACTCGGCAGAGGAAACACAGCACGCAAACAAGAATTGGTCAAGGAGCTACAGAGGAATGGTGTGACCTTTGACATCAGGAAACTAAATGTGGGAGACTTCCTGTGGGTTGCTCGTGAGAAAGTGGTGCCTGTGCCTGGTAATCTCTCATTCTTGACTAGCTCTCTTTCTGTCTCACTCTGATACTAACTCAATTTTAAAAATGCATGTAATTTTTTTTTTATTTATCTCTTTATTGCGTGGGTTATATCTTCAGGATTAAAACTATTGAATTACTATAGATCTTTGAGATGTAGTGACAGTTAGCTGTTTTCTCAGATATTCTTTAATACTTACTGAAGATTGAAGTACAAAATGTGGGAGAAACACAGTCAGGTCAGCTTGACAAGAGCTTCAGAGGGATGTGGAGTCACCGAAGTAGTTCCATCACCTGGTAAAACAGTTTTGCTCCACAACTGTTAAGACTGTAGGTTCTACAATGACTTTCCTCAGAAATGAAGAAAATAATTTTTTTCAGCAGGTGGCGCTATTATTTTTGTGGCAGTCAGTGCATACATGACTTTAGTCCCTTCACCTACTAAAGGCTACTTACTGTTCTTGTTGTGACACAGCATTATTGTAAAACAATATACAATGGTTAATGCAAATTTCAGTAAATAAATAAATATACTTAACATTTATAATAAAATAAACTATAAAAACTATTCCTAAAATGGGCTGGGTTAATCAAAGTAATTTTTTTGTCTGGATTTATAAACACATAGGAAGCTTATGTTCTTAATTGTACTTATTGTGAAATATTTTTATGGTTTGTTTAATTCCTCATTATAGTATTTATATACTGACAATGCAGTCATGTGTATGGAATCAGCGTAGCGTTTGTACATATGTTTATTCATTGCTGGTTTGAATTAAGGTCAGTTGCGTCCACCTGTGGCAAAAGAGCTGGTCCTTGATTACATCATTGAGAGGAAGCGGATAGATGACCTGTGTGGAAGTATTATGGATGGACGTTTCAGAGAACAGAAGGTCTGATATTCAAAAGCTTCAAATAGCCTAGTTTACACAGCAGAAACAGACCTTTTAATGAATTTGGATTAATTTCTTTCTCTCAGTTCCGTCTGAAGAGGTGTGGTCTGCATAAGCCCATCTACCTGGTGGAGCAGTGTGGTTCAGCAGCAGCACACCTCAGTTTACCAGAGAGCACTTTGCAACAAGCTATAGTTAATACACAGGTATGTGCATTTACACACAATTCAAGAATCTGTACCGAGAAACACCGAGATCTTAAAAAAATACACTAAATGTACTAAACATTTATAGTAGAAGTTGAAGTTGTACATCTGTAATTGTAATGTACACAGTTTGTTTCAGTCTTTTTTATATATGATATGATAAACACAACAGAATTTGTTAATGATAATTACTATTATATACACTTACTGTCCACTTTATCAGGAACACCTGCACATTCATGCAGTTATCTAATCAGCCAATCATGTGGCAGCAGCACAATGCGTAATATCTTGCTGATCCAAGTCAAGAGCTTCAGTTAATGTTTACATCAAACATCAGAATGAAAAACCTGTCTATGACTTTAACTGTTGCATGGCTGTTGGTGCCTAGAAGGGCTGGTTTGAGTATTTCAGAAACTGCTGATCTCCTGGGAATTTCACACACAAGTCTCTAGAATTTATTCAGAATGGTGTGAAAAGCAAATGGAGTGAATGACAGTGCTGTGGGTGGAAACGAGGTCAGAAGAAAATGACCAGTGTGATCGGAGCTGACAGAGAGTCTATAGTAACCCAAATAAGCACTCTTTACAAAAGTGGCAAACAGAAAAGCATCTCAGCAGGGACAAAACTTAAGACCATTTGGTGGAAGGGATTAAACAGCAGAAGACCATATCAGATTCCACTCCTGTAAGCCAAGAACAGGACACTGAGGCCATCATGGGCACACCATTGGACTCACCCATCATGGAACTCACCTAATCTTTTTCCAGTCTTCATCTGTCCAGTTTGTCCAAGCCAACCCATCTGGCACCAACAACTACGCCACAGTTAATGTCACAGAGATCACGCCTTTTCCCCATTCTGATGCTTGATATGAACATTAACTGAAGCTCTTGACCTGTATCTGCATGTCATACTGCAGTGTTTCTGTATACTTTTGAATCCCTCACATCAGGTTGGTATGTTCCAGGTGGTAGATAACTTCTTTGTCAAGATAGTTCAGGATGTTAAGGAATCAGCTGCCTACCTCACAGTCATGACCAGATATCTGCAGAAACTTTATCAGGTCAGTTTCAATTTGAGTGCTTTGTTGCTTTATTGTCAGGTGTGCTTTCATCTTGACTGTATAGTTTCTCCTATAGAACCAGACATTGTACTACCGCTCCAGAGAACTGGAAGGAGATGGAGAATGTGATGTGGAGAATGGAGGCAGGGAAAGAGACAACCCCCGCTGCTCGCTTATCTCCTTCACAGAGTTCAACTATGGAGCCTTGAAAAACAAGGTAGAATACGGTTCTGTTAAAATGTGTCTTGGAGAGGTAATATTTTTAAATTAGAGTATCTGCCATCACACAGACCCAGTCTTTGCTGAACTTTCCTTGTGCATTCTTCCAGTGTCAGACAGTTAGAGAGGTTTTTGCCCGACAGTTGATGCAGATCAGTGGAATCTCCGGTGACAAAGCGGCTGCCATATTGGAGCACTACAATACAGTAAGCAGGTATGAGCAGTATAAACAAATAAAAGCGTTTCACTGTTCAGTCTCTTTTTATATTGTCAGTATGATATAACCACTCTTGTTTCCCTCTCCCAGTTTATTAAATGCATACAATCAATGTTCCACTGAAGCAGAGAAAGAAAAGCTCCTGTCATCTATCAAATATGGCAAGCTTAAAAGGTTTGTCGTCTGCATTTCTTGCCCATTCTTCATTTCACTCTATCTTGTTTCTTAAAGTCTTTTACCACTTAATACCTTTCACATTCCATAACAGTATTTTTATTTCAGCGTCATATTTGTGGTGTTATCAAAAGCTGACGATAGACGGTGATAAGCATCTATCGCCAGCTTTAAAGAATGGCTTTTAGTGGTTAGGAGGGTGGAATGATGAAACCAATAGCCACAAATGTCAATGATTCACCTCTGTATCTCATGCAGCACGAGGTACTTTTCCTTGTATGCAGGCCCCTTTGCTTATGTGCGTGACCAAATATTTTTTTTATTCTGTTATTTATTCATCTGAACACAAACACAATGCCAGTTGTAGTTCTAATCACGTTTGGTGAAGTTCAGGTTCTCTATTTTGTAAGATGCTATCAGGAAGGGCTTCTTTCTTGCATTGTTTAAAGTGCCATTTAACAGTTGACTTTGACAATTGAACACAACCAAACTTTGCAATTCTAAAACTGTGATGTAAGGGCTTTTTTCCCCTCTTTTATCATGTTCCTCACTGTGTTGGGTGAAAAATTGCTCAGTCAGACACAAATTATACAACGAGGTAAAGGAGAAAATTCTGAATCAGCTTCAGAACGTTCGCCACTTCTCCACCACATCCGATCTGTGGACTAGTCGTACCATGCAACCATACATGAGCCTAACGGTTCATTTTATTGAAAACTGGGAGATAAGCATTTGTCTTCAGACAGGATTTACACCAGTTGACTATACCGGAGAAACGATTGCGCTGGGGCTCAAAGATGCGCTTAAATCGTGGAAATTAGACGATGCGCGACAAGTGTGCATTACCACGGATAACGCTGCAAATGTGATTAAAGCCGTTGATCTGAACAAATGGAAGAGACTGCAGTTTTATTTGTTTACAAAACATAGCTTAAAAACAGCATATTGATACATTATTATTTTAAGATTTTTTAGGCAAACCTAGTAAAGTAGATAAAGCATCTACTCCTACGTCACCTAATATTCAGACAATTGGCTTTCTTGCGTAAATATTTGGATGTGTTTCTTGCATTAATGAGTATATTTTGTTTTATGCCTATGATGTAAAGTTGTAAGTTTGCAATTACATGTAAATAACTAAAGAGCAATATAAATGTGTGGCTTATTTTTTAAGTAATAATAGAATATAGTTGCATATCATATATTGACTTTTGGTCCAAAAATATCGCCATTTGAATTTTGAGCCATATCGCCCAGCCCTAGTCAGAATTATAGATTTAACAAACGAATAAGTTAGTATGCTTATTGATGTAAAGCAGATACTTGTAATATAATGATGTTTGCAGCCCTTGTGATTTTCATCATTCACTGAATTCAGTGGAGCTTATAGCTGATAAGACTACTCCAAGTTCACAAGTAGGAATTTTGAGCTTAGGGTCAATTTTCTTTGGCATTTCCTGCTCAGAGGGTGGCAATTACAAACATAATGTGGCATAATGGTGTTTTGAAGCTGCTTATGTGTTTTTATGTCCATTACATGATTTAGTAACTGTCTATCACTTTTAATGATAGACATGAAATGTCTTTGTTTTTTCCAACAATAATGGATGATGAAGTGATTTTACATGTGTGCAACCTCATACATTTGGCCTAACCCTAGATCAAAATTTATATACATTGAGGCTAATTATTTTCAAACTCAGTTTTTGCGTAAGTCCTCAAATTTCATGTTCATTTACATTTCTTTTGCCAAGTCAATTACGGCATCTACTTTGTTCACATAAGAGGTAAAATAATCGATTAGAGACAGAATTATTTCAGCTTTAAACCACTATATCAGAATTCCAATGGTTGACAATTTACGTACACCAAGTTGACTGTCTTTTTAAAAAAATCTGGAAGATTCCAGAAATTAATGTAATTCCTGGACACCATGGGAAAAGGTCTGGCTGAGTTATTGTATACCAGTTCTGTCAGGAGAAATTGGCCAAAAAAAAAAAAAAAAGTGAAAAAATATGGCAAAGTATTGGCTTATGGAAACCTGCCCCAAACTTTTGATTCTGGTTAACATTTAAGCAAATAAATTTAAGTTAGGCAATGTCACCAAATACTACACGTAACTCAAGTTACTCAACTTATGTGAATCTCTCTCTTAGCTTTATTTTATATCTTATTTAAGTGATATAATCCTGTATACTTCAGAATTTATCCTGCTGCTTTTGTCAGCAATTACATTGTTACATAAACACAAGGGAACCAGTTCCATTGGCATCTGAACATACCCACACCACGTGATGAATGGTTTCTTCACTTCTCCCTTCCCTTCTCTTTCCATCATATAAAGTATAAATATGTATAATATATAATTTGTAAATGTATGAATACACACGTACAACTTGGATGTACATACCCTCAAATTAAAGCTAAACATCTACACTTTGAGGTCATATTCATTATTTTAATATTAACTCCATTATACTGTGGTTGATAGCTAAAGTAACAATAACTGTCAATGTCCAAATATTTATGGACCTGATTTTATACTGTATATCATGTCTCAACACACACTGGGTCACAAGAAAGGGGTGTGTGTTTAAACCCAGGAACTGATGCTGGTGATAGCTGCCTGCTCTACATCTGGTCAAGTCAATGAATAGGCCTATACTCAAGGGATAAGACCCGACTGCCCCAGACTCTACAGTATATCTCACTGCATTACATAGATTCCATAAAGTGTAAACACTTTCTACATACCTTTGCTGGTTTTGCATTTTTATAGAATATGTCCTTATTAAGACCTTATAAACAGTAAAAATTATAGGATACCTACAGAGACCTTGTTTTTACCATACATTTATATTTATTCTGTGTGTGGGCTTTTACCTTTGTACCTTTATGTATGAGGTGTTTAGGCTTCCCAGTTGTAAAATAATGTGATCCTTTGTTTTCTTTTTCTTTTTTTTCCCCCCCAGAAACATTGGGCCAGCTCTTAGCCGGACTGTATACCAGCTTTACTGTACAAATGGGCCTCTGTCATAACCACACACAGTATTCTTTACCATTCTTCATTAAAGTGCAATGCAATGCAGTGCGCTGGGTTGCTGCTCTTTATTTCCTAACCTACTCTGTTTTTAGAGGATTTGCAAAATATTTGAGTCAAATAAAGATTTACATTTCATATATATCATTGTGTTACTGGAGATGAACAATGAAAATGCCTTGGTTTGTAATGGGGAGTACTGTAGTGACTGACTGCATTTAGCTGCCTCACAGTGTTTTCCATTTTTCATTATTTCATCATTTCGTGCACTCTCCGGTTTACCCGTGGCATTACACATTAGAAGAAACTTGCTGAGGGGAGCTGCTCTTACTCACTGCAGCACAGCATGTTGGGGACTGAAAGCAGCTTGTGGCATTAGCCGAGCAGGTGCGTTGTAAGGAAATCATGGTCGCAGTGAGTAAACGCTGGACAGGTAGATGACGTCAGCGCATCCAAGGATATAGGAAAGTCTTTGTGGCAACGTCCCAAACCGCCTACTGCTGTATTAATTAATATGCCAGAATACCTTACTGGTAATACCCTCCTTAAAAGGGTAGTACGTGGGTTTGGACATAGCCCATGTGTATCTAGCTATTGTTCCTGTATATGCCAGGAGGAGAGCGGAGGGAGACCTCTGATGACGTGCTCAAGGAGAACAGCATCACACACACAAAAAAAGGAAAAGAAAAGAAAAAATAATAAAGCGCATTATCTCTTTTGTAGACCGTTTTTTAACGTATCCGATTTTAAAACTAATATCCAGACTGCGGTTTTTTTTCCGAGTAATATTGAAGATTGATTCATTCATTTATTAAATGAATGAATTAATCCAGCCTTCCTCTTCGCCTCCCTTCAGCAGACGTAAACAGCTTCACCTCCACATCCGCATCCTCGCTGTAACGCGCTGTTAAAGATACAGGGATGCAGACTGGAGACTTGATGAATTGGTCCAGCTCGAGAAATTGTATTTACGCATCGTGTGAAGGACAATAGGCTATACTGTATTTAAAATTCGCGTTGTGGTTAAGTGCAGTTTGTCTCGCAGCGGCGCAGGTGTTGAAGCGGATGCTGAGGCGGCGGATGGGGTGAGTCTGGCCGGAGCGGAGCGCTCCATTAGCGGGCTGCTCCTGAGAGAGGCTCCGCTACAGCCGGAACGCTGACCGGGAATAATGCAGGACGCGGCGGACGGAGAGGAGCCCATTCTGGCCGGGACTGCCAGGGAAGAGGTGAGACCGGTTTGTTTTGGGAAGGGACCGTAAGATGAGTGCCCATTGCGCTGGGTAGGAATTACAACCAACGCGATTTAATTGTCACAGAGAGCCCATTGCGCCCCATTAGCACTTGGAGATGTCGGCTCTGACAATAACCGAGGAGCTGAAATGATCAACACAGGGACGGAGTGCTTCGTGATGCATGCCCGCTTCAGCATCCCTCACCGCGCTCCTGCATTGCAGTTAGGAGGAAAAGCGCTGCCGTAGCCTTTTTATTCATCATTATTTCATACTGCTTCCATTCTGCTCGTTTTCCCGAAACAGATAGTGGTTTTGTGTCGAGTCTGGATAAGAAATTTGATTTACAGGTACAAGAGGGGGATGACTGGTGAATGAGCATCTGTTTTTCCCCCCTGAAGACAGACTCCCGCTGCTCTCTTTCAGCACCTAAAAAGCGCCGCTTTCTCCTGTCTTCATACACATACCAACAAAACCCTTTTTCTCTTTCACTAAATGGCAGTTGAAATCTAATGGACCTACTGGCTTAATCGATTAGAAAACCATAAAACTCCTGACGTATGTGAGAGGATTCATTGTCTGAGAACACATTCACATTAGAGTTTCATACAGGCCTGTAGACTAGTTTGCTCTTAAAAAGAGCAGAGCAGTTGTAGGCAAAGCCCCTAAAAACTAGCTACATAATAAGGACGTAAAAAGGTTTACAAGATGAATTTCTTACTTTGCTAATTTGCCTTTTTTTTTGTATTCTTTTGTAACTTACAAGATGGCATAGAGCAGAGGTTCTCAAACTTTTTGTAATCAGGGACCCTTTTAACTGTAAGACTAAATTCCACAAACCACCTCAGCACATATTTGTATCATATAACATTTTTATATGTGTACAATAATATTTTACTGATCGGAACCAGTGAGGCCTCTGTTCCTGATCTTTCCGCCAAGAGAACATGTTAGGTCCAATAAGGCATTATTTATAGGTTAGCTTGTTTTTGATTTATTCAGATTGGATTAAATCCATCCAATTCAACTAATGAGTCAAACAGGCTAAAAGAAAAAAATAATTCCCTAATAGGCTATATATAATACGGTTGATGCTTTGAGCTGTGATTTTCACTGTTGCAACTAAATTTAAAAAATAAAAAAAAAATCACTGCTTTTTGGTTAAGAATCACTGACACAAGAGACCTGAAGTTGATCACTATATGTCAAGGTATACCTAATTAAATATAAGAGGTAACTAAACTCTTGAGGTGTTTGATGCCTCTGCCTGTTTTACCGTAAGTACAGCTGTTGCAGATGTTCCCCTGACCACCTTGTATGTTTTACTGTTGTAACAGTAACAATCCCATTTCAATAATACACTGGCAGAGTACTTCATTAAGAATCCCTGTACACCTACTCATTCATGCAATTATCTATTCAGCCAATCATATTGCAGTGGTGCAGTGCATAAAATCCGGCAGATACGGGCCGACAGCTTTGGGTAATGTTCACATTAACTATCAGAAAGGGGCCAAAATATGATCTCAGGGATTTTAACTGTGGCATCATTGTTGGTGCCAGAGAGGCTAGTTTGAGTATCTCTATAACTGCTGATCTCTTGGCATTTTCACATACAGCAGTCTCCAGAGTTTATGACACAGCCTATATGAGTATTGTTGCATCCTTTAATTGCCACCATTTACCCATCTCCTAATAACTACTGGCACCATGGTAAAGCACCAGGTCGCAAAGCAAAAGTCATCTGAAACTGGTTTCATGAACATGACAATGTGTTCAGTGTTCTCCAGTATCCGTCCCAGTCACCAGATCTGAAAAAAATCTGAAGGAATTATGCAATCATGTCAACATGTACCAAAATCTCAATGGAATGTTTAAAACATCTTGTGGAATCCATGACATGAAAAATCGGTGTTCTAATAAGGTGTTCCATGCGTGTACACTCACCATCCACTTTATTTGGAACACCTGCACATTTATTCAGTTATCCAATCAGCCATTCGGGCAGTAGCAGCGCTGTGCATAAAATCATGCATGTACAGGTCAAGAGCTTCAGTTAATGTTCACATCAAACATCAGAATGGGAAAAGGTGTGATTTCTGTGACTTTAACTGTTGCGTGGTTGTTGGTACCTGATGGGCTGAGTATTTCCAAAACTGCTGATCTCCTGGGATTTTCACACACAACAGTCTCAAGATATTACACAGAATGGTGTGAAAAACAAAAACATCGAGTGAGCAACAGCTCAGTAGGTGGAAAGAGATTGATAGGATATCAAAGGAAAATGACCAGACTGGCTCAAGCTGCCAGGAAGGATATAGTAAATCATATAATCACTCTTTACAATTGTGGTGAGCAGAAAGCATCTTGGCACGCACAAAACATTGACCTTGAAGTGGATAGGCTTCAACAGCAGAAGACCAGATCAGGTTCCACTCCTGTCAGCCAAGAACAAGAATCTGTGGCTACCATGGGCACAGACTCACTGAAACTGGGCAGTTGAAGACTGGATAAAAAAAAAAAATTAATCACCTGGTCATTTTACAGTCTTCAACTGTCCAGGTTTGCTGAGCCTTAGTTGACAGGAGGAGAGGCTAGTTCACTAGATAATAAGTTCTGCTATACCACCAAACCTGTGAGAAAAGAGAAAAAAGAGAAAAACAGATCCATCCCCCAGCCACACACACACACACACACACAGAGAGAGAGCTCTTAATTGCTGAGTTAACCTTCTGTGTCCTATTACAATTGCAGAACGCTGCATCTTGAGTTTTGGCAGTGGTAGAAACTGAGAAGGCACCACCACCACCACAATAGTGTGTAATGCAGTTTGCATCACTGTAACTTTACAGCGTGTGGGGCAGAGTAAATTTGAATAATAGTATCTTTGGACAAAAGCTATGCAGAGCTATCACAGAGAAATCACGGAAAACTGGAAACCCATAATTCTGATGCTGTAAAGAGCAATTACAATAAGCTTTCATGAAAATGTTATCAATATGTTGTCTTAATTTATCTCATATCACTCATTTGTGATTTAAAACAAAAGTTATATCTTTTTTACTATTGTATTTTACAAAAAGGGGGGGGGGGTCAGCTCATCCAAGGAGACGGGTTTACTACATATGAAAACTTTCAATACACATTGTGCTAGTCTATCCCTAAACACAAGTGTGTCTACACAACACTAGTGAGAGATCATACTAAAATAAAAGATTAAGGCTTGTAAATATAACAATTACAACTCTGTTTTTTAATTTTAGTTGCTTGCCAGTAAACTTCAGTTAATATTAATTGTGTTTGAAGGAATTTTAGTCAATATTTAATGTGTGCTGCATTCATGAAAAGGACCATTAAATTATTATAAATCTGTTATCAAGGTATACAGTCAACAAGGTTTATTAGCCCAACAAGTATAGTTTTTGTGAAGCCAATTTCTCCATGTTGAATTTAAATGAGCATTTATTATGGTGTTGGTTATGACACTTCAATCAGCTCTAATTTCTGAATTCCTTTCACTCCATTGGATAAATTTTCTTAACTCTGAACCTTTGTACTTTGTAAAAATTGTTAAAAAAAAAAAAAAAAATTCTGCCATTAAGTTTTGTAAAAAAAAAAATCCAAAACAAAAAGTCTTTAAGTCACGATAGGTTCCTGGAAATTAATACAATGATTGTTTAATTTTTCTGCTGAGTAATTGAGCTGTGAAAATAACCAGCTAAAATACAACTTCTACTGGCAAATAAATTTAAACATGTAGTGTCTTTCTGTGGGTGAAAGACCCACCAGTGATTAGGACAGACTGGTGATGCAGATGGTGTTATAGCACAGGAAAACAGGAAACTGGAGTTGCTCTTTAAACCTGCTGAAAGGGCTCACAATTGGCACAGCCGAAAAGCATTCTCCCTCTCATTGACAATGACACAGCCATCCATGGCCAGGAGCCAAGGGGCCATAATTGGCCATTCTCTATAAGTAAGAAGGTTCACATTAATTTCTCTCTCCACTGTTGCACACAGTGACACTAGCCAGTTGTGGGTGCCTGTGAGCTTATATATGCAGAAAAGGAGAGATTGTGTTTTCCTTTGAATATGTTATGCTGTCCTGTGATACAGCATGAGCAGAAGTTTGAACAGATGCAACTGGCTTTACACGTCTGGGTGGATGCACATATTAGCTTTCACCCATGTGTTACCATGGTTGATAACTGTTGTATGATGGGGAGGGCTGGCTGGTGAGTGGGAATTGGCAGGTGACCTAATTGAGGAGAAAATGGAAGGAAAACTGCAAAGGAAAAGACAGACAACAGATACTGACAGAATCGGCAGTTCCCTGGGACACTTGTCACTGTACTCTTAATCTTATTTTTAGTCTTTCTTTGTCATCTGCCCTCTCACTATTGGTGATCTGTCATTGGTTTCTTTTAAACTGTGTTCTTTGTGATCACAAAAAATATCACTTTCCTGCTTAACTGCTTTTATTGATTTTGATGTTAGCTAACGCTACATTCTAACAAAGAAACCAGACTTGAAGTAACCAGTATGTATTTACTGGATAAAATGCAGCTGATATTACTGCCTAACATCATAATAAAACAAAGCATTTAGATTAATGATAATTATACCAGCTTTAGGTTTCTGGTTTCTGGTTTCTAATGGCTTCACTCTGCCCAAGACCAATCATGCATGCCTTTACTCTCCACAATACAGTTTTCCAAATGTAATCCTATCCCCTGCAGAAACATTTTAGCTATCCTCATATTGCCTTTCAGGTGAGATCATGAAATTGCCGAGAAACGCGGAGCTAAAATAATACCATTTGAAAGCTTAGATAGCTGACTGGCTGCCAGTAAAGATTGCATATCTGATTAGCCAGTTTAACTGGTAGGTTTTAATGAAAGAAAGAAAGAAAAAAAACATTATTGTGTTTTATGATTTAGGCACAATTTTGTGTATTTTAATATTTTAAATTGTTTACAGTTGGGGCCGGTTAATTATTTGATTTGGCTGGGAAATATGCATTACTGTTCATTTGCTACTTATAGCTCAAATAACTGAATTCTGCCTTTAAATAGAAAGACTGCAAGCTTCAGAAATTTTAGACGCACAAGCTGTAAATAATTGATTGCCAAATTTATTTTTTCTCATGGTGTACTGGTGCAAATCCTCTGGGAGATGTTACTGTATAAGTCAGAGGCTATGACAGAGCACGTGAACTCTGTGTCTTCCTCTCTGTGGGATCAGAGTGACAGTATTATTGACCATTCGATTGGGTGGCAGAAGAAAGTGCTGTCTCTTGCTGGCATGGGAAATGTATTATTGGCCTCATCAATAGGCTAATTTAAGGGATAAATAAGAGACTACTAGATTCTGATTAAAGGCACCTTTTAATGCTGATGAAGAAACAGCTTCATCAATCCAAATCCTTCATGTTGGTCAACATTAGAAGTGAAGCAAAACTTCAAAAACATGAACACATTAGGTTTTATAAGTGTTCTACCTTATAAATAACCTCAGACTATTCAAAATAAACTCAAAGCAAACTGCCTGTTACTTTTATGGACTCAAATCTTGCTAGTAGAAGACTTAATAGCTGAGATTATAATCTTAGAGCTTGTGTTGTTTAAAGAATATCCATCCATTATCTATACCACTTACCATCACGGTCACAGGGAAGCTGGAGCCAATCCCAGGTGACTTTGGGCTAGTGCTTAAAGTATATAAAACGTCTTATTAATTAACCAATAACTCCTATTGACAAGGACCTAAGGCAAGTCTTTAAAAAGAGCAAAAGGAGCACTGGGGATATCAAGGGCTGATCTCATCGCATCATCAGCTCCTCCCAATCTGCATGTGTGTGCATTAGTGTACAGTGTTACCTCCAAAAAGTTGATATGTCTGTCCCTCTAAACCATAACAAAATTTCATAAATAAATTCCTTTTTCTTTTTTCCTGTCTTTCCCTCCCTTTTTCTTCTCTTCCACAGCAGCGTCCTGTGAAGCAGTCCCTTGCTAGCTCTCTGTGCCGGGAGTCTCACTGGAAATGTCTTCTTCTCACGCTGCTTATGTATGGATGTTTTGGCACACTGACCTGGTGTGGATTATGCAAGGTTCCAGTCCTCACAGTCCCTGTAGAGCTTGCAGCTACAGTATTGGAAAATGAAGACCAGTCTACAACTTCAGCTGCTGCTAACGCCTACAGCTCTGACGAGTTGGGCCTGGACAGCCCTTGCTCAAGTGGCTATGTCTACATTCCTCTGGCCTTTCTGGCCATGCTATATGTGGTCTACTTGGTGGAGTGCTGGCACTGCTACTCCAAGACTGCCATGCTGGCTCAGGCAGAGGTTGCGGAGGTGTATGAGCGTGTGCAAAGACTTCAGCAGGCTACACCATGCATCTGGTGGAAGGCAATCAGCTACCATTATGTGCGAAGGACCAGACAGGTAACACGCTACCGCAATGGAGATGCATATACGACCACACAGGTGTACCATGAACGGGTGAACACGCATGCAGCGAGTTCAGAGTTTGACTATGCCAGGCTGGGTGTAAAAGATGTCTCAAAGGAGCTAAGGGGCCTCATGGAGTATCCAGCAGTACGTCTGCGCTTTACGAAGTGCTTTAGTTTCTCCAGTGCCCGAGCAGAGGCTGCTTACCTCACACAACGTGCCCGGTTCTTTGGGGAAAATGAAGGCCTAGATGACTACATGGAGGCACGTGAGGGAATGCACCTGAAAAATGTAGACTTCCGTGAACATATGCTGGCCTTCCCTGATCCCTCTCGGCAGCCATGGTATGCACGTCGGAGGGTTTTCTGGCTTGCCTCAGCTTTGCTGCTGTCATGGCCCCTTCGTGTTGTGGCGGAATATCGCACTGCATATGTGCATTACCATGTAGAAAAGCTGTTTGGCGATGAAGATGACAGCAGCAGAGGGGACGGAAGTGAGAATGGAGGGATCAATGAGAATGTAAATGGACCTGGAGGAGGGGGCATCGGATCTAGCTACCGTGCCATTTCCCGGGTTAACACTGTTGACATGACGGAACTTGAATGGCACATTCGCTGCAATCAGCAGATGGTTCCCAGCTATTCTGAGGCATTACTGATGGATCCTGGGTTAGACGGTAACCAAGGCACAAATCCCCCTCCTGCTGGGCCAAACTCCAACACAGGAGGTCCTACGCTGCCTGTGGCCTTTGCCTCAGCGTACCTGCTCCAGAGCTGCCCTCGCTGTCGCCGGTCCACCAGCAGCATGTCACTCCCTTCCAGGCTGAGAGGACCAACAGCTGCCTTGCTCACAGGCACTGTGGCTGGAATGAGGGCTAGTGGAGCAGCAGGTGCTGCTGGAGCTCCAGGAAGGCTTGTTCTAAGTAGAAGTGGTTTTTCATTGGGTCGTCTTCAGGCCACACGTCCCACATCTCTGTTCCATTCCCGCAGTGTTGGTGGAGGTCTAGGAGGAAGAGGAGAGGAGGGGAGTGGTGCAGGAGCAGTAGGTGGTGGGTTTCTTGGTTTGGGCTCAAGACAGGATGAGGAGAGCAGAGGGGTGTTAGAGGGAGAAGGTGAAGAGGAAGAGGAACAGGGAAATGAGGTGGCTGGGGAGGAAGAGAGAGAAAGACAAGAAGAGGAAGCAGAACAGCCTGAAGATAGCAACAGAGAGGAAGGGAGAGAGGGCGACAGGGATCGGCCTCCTGCATATCAAGATGCTTTTTTCTTCCCTGTGTTAATAGTCCATGGAGAGGAGAGTTGTCACACGGGAGAGGACATCTCTTAGATGAGAGGAACAGCTTCCCCAAAAAGGAGAAAATTGGAGAATAGCTATATAAAAATAGAGGTAGCACTGTTTTTGTAGTGAGGGATAAGGGACAGTAGAAACTGATAGCCTTGGTTTTCATGTATAAAAGCTTTGTAAAGTAGGTTGGAAAATATAGCTCCTTATATCTATGCAAAATTGAGAGAAGTCAGGTTAAATGACTTCATGTGTCACTTAATGACTTAAGTGACAGATACTCAGTCAGTTCTTTCTACATTGGCCATACTCCAAAAGAAGTATATTATAGAAGGAAGAACACTGAGAAAGAAAGAAACAAATAAATATAAAGTCTCTCTGTACATTTTCCAAAGTAAACACATCACAGAAATCATTAGGCACTTTTGGAGGAAGTTTTTCATAGTTCCTAGAATTGTTAGAGGAAGTACCCCCTTTTTTGGCGTGTTCGCACTGCAGAAACTGAGAATGGTTATAGTTCTTAGAATTCTGCTTTGAGGAACTTATTTACCACAGTAGGAATCATGTGTGATGAACATGTATGATGAATGGTCCAGACGTAAGTGTCTTCACGTCCAGCAGTTGTTTATTTTCTTTTTATTAGTCAGTGTGCATTACAATAACAGGACAAACAAAACAGAAATTTAGAAAAAATGCACTTGTGAAAAAAAAAATCCATGTGTCAAGTGCTGGTAAACAAATGAGAGGAGCTGAAACCTGAGGTATAGTGGTTGGCTAACTAAAGTGAAATAAATAAAGAATAGGCTATAAGAGCTTGTTTTTATACAGAAATACACGTGCTGCCGACAAATCCATATTTTAGAGATGTAAACAAACAAAGAACAAAGACGAAGTGCGCGTGCTGCGAGTTGTGCTGAAAGATGCAGCGCGAGGGGGACTATGTGACGTTAGCATTAGATTAAATGTTAGCATTAGCTTAACTTACAGCTTTAGTGTTAAAAATTAAAAAAAAAAAAAAAAAAAAAAGGGACCAACAACAAAGTCCAGACTTTATTGAGCCTATATACGACGTAGGAAATGCAATGCGATTTTGATTAATCTTATGTCATTTCGTTGTTCCTACTTGCAGTGTGACTGCTTACAGAAAAAAACCCTTGAAGGTGTGTAGTTCTAAGGGGAGCTCCAAAGGGGGTAGTTCCTCTCAACAAGTCACTAGAACTGTTTGGTCCGGAAGCCTGTAGATATCATAACACAAGCAATTTCTGTTTCTGGTTTACCAGTATCAAGTAACTGCAACGATAGACATAAAATCTTCAGGTACAACAGAATCACCATAATTGCAGCCTTGGAACCCAAACGAATCACAGTCTTCTGTAAGACAACCCACCTGTGCATGTAACTTAATGTTACCTCAGCCTATGCGCTAACAACAGACTTCCAATTACAGTGTATCTCATTTTTCAGCAGTGGAAGCACCACGACCCTGTTTTCTGACCTCCATCTCTCCAGCTTAGTCTGGTCATAACGTCATCAAAAACTCTGGCTTTGCATGCTGTTTCCTGAGTTTTGGTCAAAGCAAGTTGACTTTGGGAGATAATGATATGTCGAACATGTTTTCGAGCTTTGCCTGATTTAGGAAGGAGTGTTTTACCTCTCTTGTATGGCTTGGACCAAGACTTCTCATTTAAAATGAGAAGGCTATATTCTGGACATGAAATGGCTCAGTGCTTACTTGATATGAGAAGCATTAAATGTAGAGAGTGTTCTCTATGCTGGAAGCTTTATGACATCACTTTATTATAGTGAAGCACATCATTATGATATGTGTTTTGAGTACATTTGCTATATTAGTAAGTTTATTTGTTCTGTAGTGTATCACCAGTTTTGCCTCATGAAGGGCTTTGCTCAGCTACTATGCCTCACTTAGCACCTTGTTCTATGGGAATTTACGGTGCGACCATACAACATATTGCCTTCCATCATAGCCTCTGTACTTGTCTCTCACATTGTGTCACATGAGCATGAACCAGCTAATCATTAATGAAAATGGTTAGTGTGCCAAGAAATACTCACTGATTGCTAATAATTGTATATATCAGTGGCCACAGTCTATGCCCATTTTGTATATAGGACACACTCTTGCCAAACAATTTTTTATGTTTGCATATCTGCTCATAAAGCCATATTTCCAGCCGCCCAGTCCTTCATGCTATATTTGTTTTGTTGTGTTTTTATGTCTGTATGTATATTTGATGCCTTTCTAAATTTAGTGCTTGTGGATCTAGGACTAATACTACAGTTGCAATATGTAACTTCTCAAGCTTCTCACTTCTCTATTGTTTGTCATAGGATAGGCAAAAAAAATATTTGGCTTTCACGTTTCTCAAGTTTTCTCACTGAAAAAAAAAAAACAAAAAACAAAAAAAACATGCTTTTAAGCTGAAGCTCCACTGACTGATAGAGGTTCAAACACACCCACCCACAGCCGTTCATTAAGTCACGCGAATAAACACTGATTTGCAGCCAAGCAGACTTCATAGTGAGACTCATAGGACATCATATTTGGAGAAAATCGAAAAAGAAAAAAAAAATGTTCAGGCAATCTTGTCAGAATGTTCTGTGTTGCATCATGAATGTTGACTACCATTGACGTGTTAATGAGAAATCACAGTGAGAAGATATGCCACAAGCATTTAGATGAGGTTTTGCTCCACATCTGTAAAGGCTTTAAACGAAAGCCACACTTTACAAGTCTAGATTTAACTAAACTTGAGTTGACTAATTAACATTCCAGTGCAGATAAACAGGTGATTGTTATGTGTGGAGTGGATATACAAGAGTCAGGCAGCTGAGTGTGTTTATGTCTGTAGATGTTTAAAAGAAATGTGTGAAGATGTTCAATTTCTATTCCGTTTCAAAGCTTATGGGTTGACAAAAAAAAAATTTTTACTTTGAAGCAGTAAATGGAACGAGTGTCAATTGCTTCCAAAACTGTGTGTAGCCCAGCAGAAACAGTAGTTTCCACTCTGGGGGAATGTGTTGAACATTGTAAGTGATTGTGCAGTATGATTCATCTGGAATGGATGGATAGGCTATACAGTGTCCCTTTAAAGTCAATAAACTCAAATATCAAGTGAATAGCTACTTTAACACCTCAAACATCATACAGTGATGCAAATTGTTCTACTGTAGCAAAGATTGTTGATATGATAGGTATCAGTTAGGGAGATTAAGATGATGATAAACTGATACTGACATTATTTATGATATAATAAAAAAGACTGCTTGATTTAAAGCCTGTCTCATGTCATGAATACTTTTTTCATTTTTCATAGTTTTAATCTAATCCAGATACTGGTGTCTCATGTTAAGTCCTTGTCTAAATTGTTATTGAGCCACCGTGTGGTCATTGTGGGTATTACAGTAAGTGATTGAAGAACAACAGATCCAAGCAGTGTGTTGCAGGGAATGGCCACTACAGAGCTGCTGAGTAGAATTTAATTGTTTCTTTGGAAGTTTCTGTTAACAGCTGCAAGCCTCAATAAGCCTCTTTCAACTACTTCAAGCCCAAATTAACACTCCTGCTTTACGCTTTGATGTCCTGACAGATAATAATGGGAAGGCGGTCATAGAGTAAGTCCATTTTGTAATAATGAACAATATGAATAATGAACAACTTGTAGCTTAATAAGCTTGTAGGAATATAGACAACTCCATTCATATAGACAACTAAACAGAATCAATCGGCTTAAAAAACAAAACAAAACATGCAAATAATAATATCTAGCAGAACCACCTATGTCAGGCTGTCTGAAAAAAAAACAAACAAAAAAAAAAAACAGCAATTAATACAGGTGGAAAAATGACCTTAGGTGTTACGCATGTGTTCACTTGTCACATTCACTTGTCTTGCTTTGTGCTCTATTGTTGAACTATTGTTGGGGAAACAGAAATTGTTGAAATGCTCTCGCCTTTATCCCACTCTCCTCACCTGCTTTGCACCACTCTCATTCCCTCGATCCTCTGCAAACAGTTTAGCCATGAATGAAAAAGAATGGGAGGCTGGATGAAAAATGAAAATCTACTTTAATCTTCTCACTTACTACATTCTGATTCTTTCGCAAGTATTTACTCAACGTCTACTTTACCTTTTCACTACACAGTTTAAGTTACAGTAAGTTTATCTGAGGTTTTTGGTTGCCTGCTTGATGTCTGGTTTGTGGTCACTACTGCCATGTTATTTAAGTCCCCTCAGTTGTCGTTTCCTCCCTTCACCACACTGTCCACCTCCACCTCTCTTTCTGTGTCACTCTCCTGTCTCTCCACAATTTACCTGCTCTCTGCATTCAAACAAAAATGGGACAATGCAGATAAATTGTGTTTGATTTTATCCACACAAAGTTATAAGAAATCACATGAACACCTGCCCCTAACCCTAACCTTTCATATTCCTTGAGTCATGTTAATCATACAAATTCAAACAACATGTGGCTTAAACCTTAAAGTTAAGTTATTAAAATAGCTGAGGAGACAGTGAGTCGGTTTACTTTTATTCAGCGATTATATCTGAGATGTCTACACAGGAGTACATAAATTAAATCAAACATGATTTTTTATGATTTCATTTAATAAAAAATACATGAAGGAAACTAATAAGGCAATATGCAGATGATATCCCATGCATGTTCGTGTGCAATAAATTGCATAGATTAAAAAAAAAAGACAAGAACAATTTTTCACATAGTTCAGAATTGCGCAGAATACAAATAGACTGATTAAAAACAATGATCACAAGGAGGACTATGTTAGTCATAAGTTAATAATCCAATAAAATAGCTTGCCTTTACATGTGAGAAAAGCAGGAAGGCTATTGTCCTTAATTAATTTACTGCTGTGGGCACTGACATGGTTTTGGCAACCAGCATGCAGGTCTTAAATTAACCCCATAGATAGATTCATGTCTCCACCAGCATACTGTGTGCTTTTTCACAAGTATGCAATTTTAAACAAATTTCTAAGTTGGGAATCTCTCAAAAAAATACATTTTCACATTAACAGCATCCTGTTAATCTGAAAGCAAAGAAGACTCTCTTAGAATGTAGGTACATTCTGTGACAGCATAAATACACAGTGGTAAAATAACTTGCATGTAACATCTGGGCTTTCATTTAAAAAAAAAAAAAAAAAAAAAA
>JAOVYU010000051.1:11498642-11510433 GCA_025674565.1 Synodontis membranacea
AGGGTGTAAAGTGAAGGAGAAGGGCGCGCGCGTGTGTGTGTGTGTGTGTGTGTGTGTGTGTGTGTGTGTGTGTGAAAGAGAGAGAGAGAGAGAGAAAGAGAGAGAAGGGGAGGGGAGGGCAATACAGCCTAATAAATCATTGATCTGCTCGCTTTAACTCAGCATCTTCGGAAGAGTTTCCTCACAGGTGTGCTCTCGCTCCTCCTGGGTTCACCGGTGACCGGACATGTTCACACTGACACAGTGAAAAGTGAAGCAGAAGGAGCCAAGATTGTGGAGGAGCTACACAACTACAAACACTGAAAAACAACTCACTCGGAAAACAACAAATGGATCCGATTGTTGAAGTGGTGGCCCTGTTGCTCGGGTTTTTGGGCTGGGTTATGGTGGGGGTCACCATACCCAACCGCTACTGGAAGATCTCCACCGTGGACGGGAACGTCATCACCACCTCCACTCTGTATGAGAACCTGTGGATGTCGTGCGCTACTGACTCCACCGGAGTGCACAACTGTCGCGAGTTCCCCTCACTGCTCGCGCTCTCCGGTAAGCCCTCTCCTGGACATATATCACTAACACCAATGGTTAAACCTTCCTTTTTCCTGTTGTCCTTTGGTTATAACCTATTAAAGAAACAACTTTGTTTTCATTCTTAGAAGCTTTTCCCACCCTTTACCGTAATCCTTTTATTGTCGGCTTTTCACTGTTTTATTATCCTTATGTGCCTTATGCGTAAAGTACAATCTTCAACCCATTCTTTCCACTCCCCAGAAAACAATCAGTCCTCTAAGACATTCAAGACATTTTAAGACTTAATGATTTTGTTGTTTTGTTTGTTAAAAAAAAACAATTCATTAACAGTTCATTAACTGTATAACAGAAAGGGAAATCATGAAATGTGACATCCTACTTCTTTTCAAAACTGTTTCTAAATTTCATTAGATAAAACCCTATATCTAAATTTCATTAGATATATCCCTTCTCAATAAGAGACTTTTCAGATCAGAACTGTAGGCTAATGAACAGTAGCCCATTTAAGAAGATGCATGTGTATATGCATACCTGATATGTCATAGTGATATGTCCATGCAGGTTACCTTCAGGCATCGAGGGCTCTTATGATCGCATCTGTGGTTCTCGGTGCATTTGGACTGGTTGCCACACTCATAGGCATGCAGTGCTGCAAAGCAGCTGAGGACAACCCGGTTCTCAAAGGCAAGCTTACTGGAACCGGAGGTGTCCTCTTCATCCTAGAGGGTAAAAAAGCCATTGATTACATGTTATGTAAGACATATTACAAGAAATATGGCAAGGGAAAGGAATGTGGTAAAGATGGCATAATTAACTGAAGATAATGTTGTTGTTCTGTCTGTATATCTTTTCACCAAAGGCTTGTGCACAATGATATCTGTGTCCTGGTATGCGTTCAACATCACCCAAGAATTCTTCAATCCACTTTACCCAGGAACAAAGTGAGTTGTGGTTTCTGTACTGAGGAGATGCTGCCATCTGGAGTCACCTGGATGGAACATCTCACACACACACACACACACACATACATTAGAATACGGGTCTGAAAGTCTGAGACCACATTAAAATTTTTGGATGTTTTTTATTTAAAACTATAAACTTAGGGGGGAAAAAAAGGTAATATTCAATAATTTGTTATTCAGTCTTCAACACTGTGCTCTAAGTGACTATATAAATGTAAGTTAATTTGTGATATTCAGAATTAACTTCTTTGTTTGAGTACTTGAGGGCAAAATATCATTAAAGTAGAAATGCGATGTGTAAAATACTGAGAAATTCTGAAATGTATGTAAATTAGAAAATAATGCAAAATAGAAGCATTTTGACAAGGGGTTTCAGGGACCCCACTGTGTAAGAGTAGGTGCAGGGAGAGTAGTTGTATCCAGGCTGTTTATGTTATTTTGCTGTGTTTTTGGGCTGAAGGTATGAGATAGGAGAGGGACTGTACATTGGATGGTGCTCTGGGACTCTTGCAATCGTTGCTGGAGTGTGTCTAGTGTTTTCCTGCAAAATTAGCACAGATGAAAAGCCGTGAGTATACTTCTCTCTCTTCTCTCTCTCTCATTTACATGTATATATTTTTGTACACAGAATCTAATTCTTATATTTCTTTCCTTTTTTTTTTTTTTAGTGCATATGCATATCAACCCTCTAGAGGAACCATATATTCTGCAAGAGCAGCATCAAGGAATGATGCTCAAAGCACTTATGACAAGAATGCATATGTCTGATAAATGATTAAATAGACAACCAGACCTTTACAGGTCACTTCAGTGTTTAAAAAAAAAAGAACAAAAGAAAGAAAAAAAAGATAAAAACCCACAATTTGTCCATGTTCATTTGTTCCGAGTCCAAATATGTAAATATGTAGACTTGTACAAGACTTGCACTGTATGTTAGTCAGAATCGAAATTGTGATACTGTGCCAATTTTATGCCAGTACTTGAAGCAACTCAACTTGGAGGATACAAGAGTTATGTTTAAACCCACATATATATTTTTTTTAATGTTATACAGAAATGCCTTTAAATGATGCTACTTTTATACAGATTTTGTAATGTTTTAAATTAAGCATTCATACATATATGCAATGTACAGGAATATTGATATGATTTTGTAAAAAAGAACAGCTGTTCTCAATATAGATGAATAATCTTGTTGAATTATTTGTGATATTTATAATTCCCTGGCACATTCTTTTGAATGAAGGTCAAAATTCATATTGCATTCTGTGAGTTTATGCCTTGTTTTATAGCCTACAAGTGTGAAATAAATGAAAAAAAGAATGTCATGTATTACAGAGTGTTTTTATTTAGACAAGGGGTGGGGGGGGTGAGGAAGAGGAGGAGGAGGACAGTTGGTCTATACTTAGTTGGTAAAAATATATCACTGTTAATATATTTGGCAAGCTGGGTTAGACCCATTAATAAACGCCTCACTCTGGGTTGATACGGATATGGTGGCTAGCCTTATATGGAAATGGGCGTGCCTTACGCGTGTTAAAAAAATCTAGCCAATGGGACGCCACCACGTTGGAGGGGAAACACGAGCGCAAACACAGACGTGCTCTCGTGCCGGCCAGCCAGTTAGCACCACGATGACAATGTAGGCCGATTTGAATTCTACGCCCAAAGAGCTCGAAGGGAGTTTCGAAAGCAAAAAAAAGTTGACAGCTTGTTCGTTATAGACATTGCTACAGTACCTCTCAGGGAAAAAAACGATGTGTCTTGCGATGTGAAATGACAGTCCGGCTTTACAGCGCGGAGTAGGAGCTGATAAAACAGAGAGCAGTCGGAACTTTATTTCTGCGGTCTGATAAGGCAGTCGGAAGCATTTGTTAGTCGGACACCTGGGAAAAAAAAAAATAAATAAAAATCATATCAGGAAGTTGATGTAGCTGTAATGATTATCCCGTAGCGATATGTTCATTAAAGGTTGATTTTACGTATGTAGATTTTTTTTTATTTTTTACTTAGTCGTCGGAAACTATAAAAAAAAAATTGAGGAGGTGTGACAGTTTAAAACGATGGAGTCTGGACGCCGGGGAGGTTTAAGTAGCCTCCTGTCCTCAGTATCATTACTCTGTGTGGTCCTGGACCTGCAGCTGGACGGTAAGAGTCGACACTGTGCTCATTATGATTCATTTATTAGATAAATACATTCTAAGTATAGCGTGTATAGAAAAATATAAGTGGCTCTATCTGAAACCGAATACACTGTATGTAATAATATTAGAGTGATATCTACTAGGCTTTGAACACAATAAATAAAAAGAAGATTTGATACTGTCACGTGACACTGGGACCATTGATTGATTTGTGTTTGTGTGTTAACTTGTTAATCTGTGTCATGTAATAATAGTAGTGGTTGTAAGTAGCTTGTGTAGGCAACTACGTCATGCCTTCTCTGTTGTGTAATGATATATTGTTAGGTTTTGGGTGTACCTCTGGGGGAAATTGCTCAATACTTTCATTAGAAATGAATGGGTAATCTGTAATTGTTGGGTAAATGTCTCACTGTGTATTAGTAGTGACTTTTACTTGTGTTCCAGGTGTGTTAGGCGCCACCCATGTGGAAATCGAGCAGCACCTGGAGATGGGCCGCAAGCTTCTGGCCGCAGGGCAACTGGCAGAGGCGCTCTCCCATTACCACTCGGCAGTTGGTGAGGCACATTTTATACGCACGTACACGATATAGGGAAAAGGTTGTGAACGCCTGACCATCACGCGCATCCCATTCCAGATCTATTCCCTCTTTGCCGTTGTAATAACCTTCACTCTTCTGGGAAGGCTTACTAGTAGACGTTAGAGCGTGGCTGCGGAGATTTGTGCACGTTCATCAGCAAGAGCGTTAGTGAGGGCAGGAACTGATGTTGAGTGAGAGCAACAAAAGTGTTCAGCGGGGGGTTGAGGGCAGGACTCTGTGTAAGGTCACTTGAGTTCATCCACTCCAACCTTCTCAAATCACGCCTTCATGGAGCTCAGTTTGGGCACACCAGCAGTGTCCTGATGGAACAGGTTCGAGTCTCTTTGTTCAGTGAGGGGAAATTGTAATAGTGTAGCATAGAAAGACACTATAGGCAACTTTGTGGCAACAACTGAAGAAAGAACGACATATGAGGGTGAAGGTCAAGTGTCCAAAAGAAGATGCAAGTAACCTTTAGGAAACAAGTTTCAGTTCATATCTGTCATACTGCATTCTTTTAGTCCTGCAAACTGGTTTGTCTTTATTTTCTCTTTCACTTGTCCGATCTAGAGAGAGCTGAAACTATTTGCATTACCTGGTCAGTGAGCAATTTGAATACGATTAAGAAATACTGTAATTTAGTTTTGACACTATGGAATTATTCAGGTTTATCTTAATTTCAGAGACCTGCTTAATATGTACTACTTAATATGTTTGTAATTAAAACAGATTTAATATATGCTGGAGGTTTTTTTTTTTTTTGTATCATTGTATTTTTGTTGATCGTTTCTTTCTCTTTGCCTGATGCCAACCACGTGCAGAGGGTGACTCGAAGAATTACCTGACCTACTACAAACGTGCGGCTGTGTTTCTGGCCATGGGGAAGTCCAATTCAGCCTTGCCAGATTTGACCCGAGCCATTCAGCTTAAGCCAGACTTCCTAGCTGTAAGTCTGTTAGGTGGCTTTTGCTAGAAGTGACGAGACAATAAGGAAAATAAAGATGTAGTGTATATTTCATACAGAAGTGATCGTTTGGGTATGTTTGTCACCGTTTACATTTTATTTTGTGTGTTGGTGTTTTCAGGCTCGGATACAACGGGGGAATATTCTCTTGAAGCAGGGGAACACTCAAGAAGCCAGAGATGATTTCCAGGCAGTGGTGAGATACAGAAAGATTAGCCTTTCTTTATTATTACTCTTACAGTTACACATACAGAGTCGTCTGTGGTTGTAAGATTTGCGTACTCGAGCAAAGCATTTAATCCTCGGATGCTTTAGGGCATACCAACTGCGGGTCTGGAGTGTACTGAGCAACAAGTGTGCTTGTTGAACGTCCTATTCCAGATCTATTCCCTCTTTGCTGTTGTAATATCCCCCACTCTTCTGGGAAGGCTTTCCAGAAAAAGTCGTGGCTGTGGAGAGTTGTGCTTATTTGTCTACAAGAGCATTAGTGAGGTCAGGCACTGATGTTGGGTGAGAACCACAAAGGTGTTTAGTTGGGTTGAGGGCAGGACTCTGTGTAGGTCACATGAGTTCATCCACTCCAACCTTGGCAAATCATTCATGCCTCGATGTAGCTGAATTTGTGCACAGCAGCAGTGTCCTGATGGAAAAGGTTTGACTTTCGTAGTTGTAACGCTTCAGCATGCAAAGAAACTGTACACAATCGTGTGCTTCCAACTTCATAGCAACAATCAGAGGAAGCCCACATGGGTTTGATGGTCAGGTGTCCACAAACTTTTGACTATAAAGTTTCCGTATCTAAAATTCATATATAGAAACGAAGCCCGAGAAGATTGCACACTTGGAAAAATAAGTTTCAGTTTATACCTGTCAAATCTTTATTTTCTCTTTCGCTTCTCTGATTTAGAAAGTGCGGAAACAATTTGCATGAGGGAATGTCAGGGGCGTGTCTAGAGTGTACTGAGGTCAGGGACAGTCATGTAGTTCGGAAAATATTTAACATTAGTACAGGAGTTCATCTGCAAAGTTACAAAGACTACTATTATCATATAGAGTGGACAGTGACGACTGCTCCCCATTAGCCTTCTTTAGTTATTTTTAGCACAAGTTTTTTCAAAGACTATTTATTCGTCAGTCTGTTCAAACTCTTCCGATTGAACATGCTTAAAAATGTGTGTAAAAACATAACAGCGGAAAGGGTGAAGATTTGGTTCAAAGTGGTTCTGAAAGAAGAAGTGGTCAGGATCACTGGTATCTCAAAGGTAGCAGTTGAATTACCATGAACTGGCTTAACCTCAAGTCTCCATCAGTGAATCAGTTGAAAAGTTCATGTTAAAACTGTAGTGAATTTTTGTGCTACACAACTGTACTTTTTTTTTTTTGTTTTTTTTTGTTTTTTTTTGTTTTTTTTGTTAAAAGCACTATACAAATTAAATTAAATTGAATTGAAGTGGGCCTGCTCCAGTACAACAAACAGCAAAAAAAACCCTCCTGATGTCCATTAACATCTACATAAGTGCATACACAAAAGAAGTATGCTTTTATTGAGCAGAAATGTTGGCTCTAACATTAGCCAGCTAACATAGTTAGTTATCTGTCAGTAGATTAATATACCTGATATGTATAATAGTAATTTTAAGCTACGCCATGGCGTCACCATTCAAAAGGGAATGTTACCTATGGCAAGCTGGACAGGTTTGGGGCTTCAGGGTTTTCCAAGGCAAACTCCTGGGACATACCATACAATGACTGTCCAAACACTATGAGCACTTGTAAGCATTTAACTATTCCTTCTTTCACCAGGTGCAGCGCTCTCCAGACACGGAGGAGGCCCATAGTCAGCTCCACAGAGTCGAGGAGCTAGAACAGCTCCAGGAAGAGGCGCATAAGGCCCATCACCGCGGTGATTACACCACCACCATCCAGGTGCTGGAGCGGGTCATAGAGGTGAGTATCAGAAAGGGGAACCCAAAAACTATCAAAATTTGTATCATTTTGCTCATTTGATCGTTTCATTATCAAATTTCGATAAGAAATTGTTTTTCTGTCATCCATTCTTTGGTTTAGCTGTCTCCTTGGGATCCAGAATCTCGGGAGCTGAGAGCAGAATGCTACATCCGCATTGGTGAGCCGAGGAAAGCCATATTAGACCTGAGGCCTGCAGCACGGCTCCGAACGGATAACCGAGCAGCTTTCCTCAAACTCAGCCGTCTGCTGTATGACCTGGGGGAACACCATGAGTCACTCAGGTACACACCGGTCTGCCCAACGAGTTAAACAGATTCAGATGAAGTAGCAATTGAATTCTTAAAAGAAAGTGTGTGTCACATGCTTCACTGACTGGTCTGGTGTTAGACTACCCGATGTGTTATTGGACCATTGTTGTAGAAAGGTTCTAGGCCACACCTTATTTACATATTTAATCTTTCTTTCTCTGCCTCTGGTGTTTAGCGAGATCCGGGAGTGTCTGAAGCTGGATCAAGATGATAAGGAATGCTTTGGCCACTACAAACAAGTGAAGAAGCTTAGCAAACAGCTGGACTCTGCTGAGGAACTGATCTCAGAACAGCGGTAAGCATAAGCATCACTGGGTTGCTGTATTTGCATAGGGAATTATTATTTTTTTTTTTCAAAAATAGTTTTTTTTTTTAAACTTTCTTGTTTAGTCACCTATAAATGCAGGGCACCAGAAAGTACATTGCGTGAGGAAATGTCCATGTTGGCACCAAGTAAACTAGCTTTTGCCCGTTCCACATTGCTCAGTGTGTGCACCACTACATCATTACCGTAACAACCAGTGTGGATATGCAAGACAATGTCTTTACGGACTGAACAAAGAAATCGAGTATCTACTGTCACACCTGCTATGTGAACAGACCCTCAGTATACCTACTATATATGTGTAATATAATAAAAGATGTTCATTGCCCATGTTTTATGTCTCATAACTTACCCAGTTACAATTCTTACGTATTTTCTAAGTGGTTGTTATTTTTACCATTGTCTGACAGCTATCAAGAGTCAATAGAAAAGTACGAGTCTGTAATGAGGACAGAACCAAATGTTCCATTCTACACTAGCAAAGCAAAGGAGAGGATCTGCTTCTGTCTAGTGAAGGTCCGTAACGTTCCAGCAGTCTATTTCTGTGCTAGAAACAATACTACAATTTTGGGATAGCACTGAATTATGATTGCAGGTCTCTCACATTCACATCCTTTTGCTTTTCTAACTTTGATGTATGTAGAATAAAAAGGCAGAGGAGGCACTAGACATGTGTTCAGAGGCCCATCAGAGAGACCCTCGAAATATCCACATCCTCCGAGACAGAGCCGAGGCCTACATTCTGTTACAAGACTACGAGAAAGGTAGATTGTCTTGTGCTTGTATGTGAAATATATTTATAATACAAGCTTAAGCAATGTTAATAATAATTATAGTAATAATATCAACATCGACGATGTCTATATTTTATTTCCTTTGTCTGTTTGGTCTGTCTGTTGCACGTTTATACTCAATCTGTGTCTGTCCTCTCCTCAGCTGTGGAGGATTATCAGGAGGCTCGGGAGTTTGACCAAGAGAATCAGGAGATTCGTGAAGGTCTCGAACGCGCACAGAAACTCCTGAAGCTCTCTCGGAAAAGGGACTACTACAAAATCCTGGGCGTGAGCCGGTACGGACATGAAGATATTAAAAAGCTTGTGTGTAACTGCACTTAACAGTACTGTGGAGTTCTATAATCTGTAGATCTGCAGCATTACTCATATATTGGGTTCCAACTAGCAGCTATGACTTTGTTTTTATACCCTTCGGCAGCGCTAATGCAAACTAGTTCACAGGTGAAGATTGAGGTTTTGTGGTGGTTGTGTTTGCTGCGAGTAACGTATTCCTCGTTTTCATGTCCTCTCTTCAGGTCTGCTAGCAAACAGGAAATCATTAAAGCATATAGGAAATTGGCACAGCAATGGCATCCGGACAACTTCCAGTCTGAAGAGGAAAAGAAGAAGGCTGAGAAGAAGTTTATCGACCTTGCTTCAGCTAAGGAAGTTCTTACAGATCCGGGTAAATATAATCAGGTTTAAGAATAGATAGGGAAGTGTGATTTTGTAAGATAGGGAAATGTGTGTATAAACACCTAATACTAAAAACATAAGCAATGGCAAAACCGTTCGAATCAGTGTGCGTTAAAAGTCTATGATTTAACCATCATACTATTCTAAAATACTACTGTGTTGTACAGAGATGCGTCAGAAATTCGACTCAGGAGAGGACCCCTTGGACCCCGAGAACCAGCAGGGAGGAGGAGGCGGAGGCGGAGGCTGGCCTTTTGGCTTCAACCCCTTCGAGTCGGGTGGAAACTTCCACTTCAAGTTCCACTACAACTAATATGGCTATGCCATTGAATACGGTGGACATGATTATTACGGACAATGGACTGGACTTATTTAAAATCCCACAAAGGGAAGTTACGAAGAAAATCTGCATATTCTTCAAATGACTCTTCTGTTGGCTCTTATCACACAGGGGTAGTTGTGTGCCAATTCAGACTTGAATATGTCGACTGTTGGACTTCTTAAGGAATCAAATCTTCTTGCGTGATTGAAAATTTTTTCCTCAACTCCATGCAGTCAGTGGCTGTGATGAATGAAGTCTTATTTAGTATTTTTCAAAGCTAAACCATTTCAACTTTATCGTCTGACTGCCTCTCTCATTTGCGTTTCCCATCTCTCTCTGTTACACACAAGTCTTCTGTCCTCCGGTTTTTCTCTAATCGAGTAGTTCATATTGGGGGTTTCTGATTTCAGTATGTAAGAAGTGTGTATATGACACTGAATTTTTTTTTTAAGGTTCAGTCCCAACACTCCAGACTTCATTACATTAAATCAGTATTGCACTATTTTGTGCATTTAATTGATTTTCTTCCATGCAAAGTATGACAATGTTGGCCTGGGCAATACCTCATTTTCTTTTCATATGTGGATATCCATGATTCTCTTTGAAAGTTGGCTCACCACTTTTTTTTTTTTTCTTTTGTGCAGCCTATTTCTGGTAAACGCATCAGATGTCAGTACAGCAAACCACATTAGTTACTAAATGAATGGTGAACCTGCACGTCTTGTTCTTGCAATCAATCATGGCTTTACAGACGTTCCAACACACCTTTTTAACCAAATTAAAACCTTTTTAATCATAGCCTTACCAAAACCACTGTTAAACTGGTGTCTCTGTATCAGCCTACAATTTTACAGATTATCTGCTTTTTCATTTTCAAGCTCTCCAAATTAATTTCATTTATTACATTCATCCCATTCAATATCGGACAAGGACGTCAGACCTAATTTTACTTTGTAAGCATTTGCAATGATATCTGTGTGACTACTCTTCTCCCATTAATGCTTGTATAAACTTACAGGCTGCCCTTGAACGGTTTAGGGATTTTTCAAAGTGGTATTTATGACTGTATGTTTCATCATTTTCTGCTTTATTAGAAGGAATTTATTTGAAGCCACTTTTAGGATGGATTATTTAAAAATAAGAGGGAATGTTCTGATTAATACCACTGTGTTAAGTGTTGTCTCTTAACTCACACATTGTCACAAACTAGGTAGTCAGACACTGCCAGTCAATTCCCATCACTGAAATGCTACCTTGTCTAATTTTCACTTGCAGCATCCTTACGAGTTTAAACCACTTACTATGTAATGCTTACCAATTAGCACAGCTTTCAATTTTAACAAAGTTTCACATGAGTTTTCTGTAGTGAGAGGACATCAGTTATTCCCCCTGTTCCCACAGAAAGCATTAGATACACAGCAGATTTTGAAAACGTTCATACATGATTGTAGCAAAGCACACATTTAGGGTAAAAGTGTAGTTCAGTCTGCTTTGATTTTTGTAGACATGCCGAAGGCCTGAATATAGCAATGCCTAAAATCACCACACACCCATCTCAAACCTGCTCCTGTGGTTCTGACTATGTATGACAATACATAATTCAAATTCCGCGATTGGGCATTTAAGCCTAGAGAAACACATGCTACTTTCTGAAACAAACCAAACCTTTTTTTTTTTTTATTATACTTCAAGTGTCTTATCCTTTATTAAAATGACTTTAGCAGGATTTGTACCAAGCATTTAATCACACAGTCCCTTAGAATCAGTCCCAAGCACACTACAGTGCACATGCATTTATAAACATAAAC
This sequence comes from Synodontis membranacea, assembly GCA_025674565.1. Lineage (NCBI taxonomy): Eukaryota > Metazoa > Chordata > Actinopteri > Siluriformes > Mochokidae > Synodontis > Synodontis membranacea. Next base: position 11,510,022 of record JAOVYU010000051.1, read on the forward strand.
ATGCATATTAATTCCATCATGGACCTCAAAACTACCCAAGTGTTTTATTAGTTATCACTGGGAGGCTGCAGTGAGGTCCACTAACCCAGTGGTACTCAAGTGTGGAACTCTAGGGGACCAAGAAAAATATCCAGCGGATCTGTGATTTTTTTTTTATTTTATCTTTTTTATTTTTTTTTTTATTTTGTTTCAGTGATAGAAGTCACTACCCACCATTATGAAAGTTGTCCTTGTATGGTTCTTCTGGTTACTATAAGTATGTTTGACTGGTAACTTGAATGAACCCTTAAACCAACTGAATGCCCCTCCCCTCTAGTGGATATATTATATTTTATTTAGGGCTGTTAAAAATATCGCGTTAACTATTTGCGTTAATTTATTTTCTATAACGCTTTAAAATAAATTGATCGCG
>JAOVYU010000051.1:11555793-11569461 GCA_025674565.1 Synodontis membranacea
TTTCACATCAGTTTTTCTGAAAATTCTTAAAATATGCAAGATTGATGATTCTTTTTTTTTTTTTTTTTTTTTTTTTTACGTTCAAAGGGCGCATACATGGACATTGTATTGTTTTCTTGCTTAAATTGTTACAAATGAAACAGAATAAGCCAGTCATATTGCTGTGCACATTTTGGCACAGGACATCAAACTAAAACGTGTTGTGTCAATGGAGTGAAAATTAAAAATTGAGAATTAAAGTTTTGTGGATATGAAGATCCCATTGCTCTTCATTTTTTTTTTACTCTAAAGGCATCATGCCATCCCCTTGCCCATTGATTGTCTGCTGATGTATCTATGAATGTTTTGAGGACTGATACTATTCCACTCATTCTTGCTGCTGCTGCTAACCCACTCGCTGCCCCGCCAGTGTCTACAGTCTGCCACCTTTGTGCCCCCACAGAAGCCCCACTCTGCCTGAAGACCAAAGAGCACAACGTCCTACAGCGCCAGCGTGTGGTGGACCTTTGGAAGGATGGCAGGTCGGAAGGGTCTATCGGACAGGAGCTCCACATGCCAAAATCCACCGTGCACAGCATCATCGTCAAATACCGCCTCAGCAACACGGTGGAGAATCTCCCCCGCAACGGCCGACCCAAAAAACCCTGACTGATAGATGCCATGGAAAAAGCACACATTCTGAGGGAGAAAGTATGAAGAGGGAGAAATGAATGAGGGTAGAAAGAGAGAATTACTACAAATCAAGCCAGAAGAAGCTTAGGAAGTCAGGCTGGAAAGGTTACAAACCTGATAAATGGAGAGAGGGAGAGTGAAAAGGGGAGAGGGGTACAGAAGAGGGGCTGTCAGGAAACAGCTTAGCACAGAGAAAAAGGAAGAAAATGAGAGAAGAGCTGAGAGCAATTTAAGGTACATATGACCTCCTTGGCTGCCAAAGCAAAATAATAAAATCGTCAGGAGTAATATGAACAGGCGGCAAGGTGAATAGTCTGAATAAAGTGAAGCGAGCAAGCATGACAAAAGAGGAAATCACACAACCGTTTCCAGTGAAAAGTGGGAGCCAGTAAGACAGCCTGCAAAAATTACCCCTCTCTCTCACACTCATTACCCTCTCTCACTTTCATCTCTCTCTCCGACAGAAACCCCGGTGGATTCATCTTTCACTTGGCAAGAGAAATAAGTGCACATGTCAAAGTACCCAGGACCTTTACTCCCTAATTCCTGTGGAAATCTCTCTCTCTCTCTCTCTCTCTCTCTCTCTCTCTCTCTCTCTCTCTCTCTCTCTCGAGCCCCTTCACACATACAGAGGGAGTACTGAAACATTTCATAGTGTCAAATCCAAGGAATTCCTGAGATGGATTGCAAGTTTGTTTTGGTTTCTCAACATTTCCCATCCTGATCGGAGGCTTTAGGGAATCGTGAACTGAGGGGTGAAACGGACAGCCTCGGTTTTTTGCACCTCTACGGTGGACTGAGTAATACTGGGAAACAAGCATAATGGTTTATAGCTCCTTATCAGTGAAAAAAAAGAAAACCAGGATGATGCCAAGAAGCATTTTATAAGCATTTCTTAAAGAACGTTTTTTTGTTGTTTTTTTTGTGGATGCAAAGCTATATGAACTTTTACAACTGTATGACACACTATTGAATTTGTGCTGACTGACACTGAGAATGGCCACAGGGGTTATTGGTGTGCTTTAGACACACTTAGCCCATCTGGCCCTAGGGAAGTAAACATAAGTTCTGTTTTTCTGCAATATATGGCAGTGCCATGCTGAGATACCAATGTTGGTAGACCTAAAATGGGATTTTGTGGCTTAGAATCTGAGATTGGTTTGGAGGACAAGCAGGTCTGGGAGCAGTCCAAAGGGACGATGCTTGAATTCCTGTGCAGTAGCAGAGCCAGATCAGATTAACCAGATCAGCCCCTCAGCGGGACCCTTATATAGTGCAGAACTTCACTTGCACTGCGCACACACTTACACACACACACACACACACACATACACAGACACACATACAATTTAGAGTTTAAGGTACATAAATCACGAATAAAGGTTGAAGGCATGTTGTGTGTACAAGAAGGTGTGTTTCGGTGTGTTTTTATGTATGCACTTGTGCATCGAGTTAAGATTTGACACTGATTCTCTATGTGGGTTCGTTCCTATTGCCGCTAGGAGAGTGATTAATTGTGTAAGCGAAGTGGTTGTTTAGACAGGCAGGGGTCACAGAGGCTGTCTGCCAACTGAATATTTTTCTGGATAACTGAACGAGAGGAGGCGGTTATGCAGGAGCAAACCTGCGCAGCGAAGCAATGAATACGAAGCAATGATAAGTATTTGATTCCCTCAGATCAGAGAGTGTAATAAAAAAAGATCTGAATGTGAGATATAATTTATGTACCATGTCCTTGTGTACATGACTGGAAAAAATCTTTCTTCGAATTTAAGACCCTGATTTGTTTCTTGTCTTTTTGCCAATCAGAAAAGAATGTTTGTGAAATGGTCTGAATCAGACAAGTTGATAAGTTCCCTTTCTTTCTTCCTTTCCTTAACAGTTAATGGATGTGGACATAATTTCCAATAAGCATTTTGCACAAGCAGCATCATTTAATGAATATAGTAGCATATCACATTATCAAGGCAATAATGCATTTTAAAAATATGTTTCATACGTAAGGAATAAAATATGATGGGATGGGCTGTTAGAGGAATAGAGTCAGTGATGGGGTCATAATGATTTGGTCTGATGTGAATTGATTATTTACCATTAACTGCATATGTCAAAGTGTTTTATTCAGCAATATGCCTTATAACGATTTTCTGTTAATGCCTCTGCCACTAGCTGGTGGAGGCATTATGTTTCTGTCCATCCTTCCAAGATTCTCATTAGCACAATATCTCTAGAAAGAGTTATTTAATGTTTGGAGGACATTAGATTATAGAATGGATCCTTACAGCCTTCATTTAAAAAGCATTTAGTTACCAGTAGTGTTAGACTTTCACTTGTTTATAAAAAAGAAAATTGCACATCATTTTGTATTCATTTATAGTTATGTTTAGTGTTCTGGAACGTCCATGAAAGTTACTCTCCATTAGCACTCTCATTATAGCAGCTATAAGAATACCCCATAAGGCATTCCCTCACAAAGCCCTCCACCTGGAAGAAGTTTCCATGTCAGAAAAACTTAAAGGTGCAGCTTTACCTCTGACTGTTACAAACTTTTGACACTGGAGACTCCTTCCGTAAATGCTAGTTAAACCTCATATGTGAATGAGCTTCATTTTATATAGTCCAAGCCATTATGTAAAATTAGTCAAAACCACCTGACAAATATGAATTGGGAATGCAACTGCACTGCTGTGCAAAGTGCAAATGAATAGCTAATCGAATGAAAACAAAATGAGGCAGGACTACCAGAGGAGGATAATTTCTTTTTCTTTTTTAAAATTATACCTATTTATGATCATGTGTAACATGATTGGTTCAACTAATCATTATTTTCTGTTGCCAGCATAAAGGTTCTTATGGTTATTGATATATAACGCCAGACCTTTATATATGTGGTGCAAGTGCTTGTACTGAGACCATCAAGAAAAATGTTCTGCAGAGCTAGAAATGTTTTGATGACATGGCATGTATCCAAAAAAGTGTTTTTTCACTTGATGCGTGTTGGTATAAGGAAAGGAAAATATTTGTAAAAATACTGCCTGAATTTGCGAACTTGGCATATGCAATTGCGCAATCGAGTCATGTTTCAGAAGGAATTCATCTATGAGAAGGCAAACTTGCCATTATGAGCCCATCCCCCAGACAAGCCTAGAAAAGGTCCTGGGTGCAGACTCAAGTGTGCATGCACCCTAAAATGCCTAAAAGCATGCCTTGTCAATATTAGAACTGCAGTAATTTGCGCAGCAAATGTTGTCTTTGTTGGAACAGAGCGGAGAGTAAAGGAATGGAATCTCATTCATACAATAAAAGTCATTGTAGGTTCATGTCCATGTTTGAAAGTTTCTGACTTTTTTTCTTTTAAAACCTAACTTTAACACCAGTGGGCATGTGCTGACAGGCTGCAGTATGACAGGATTTACAGTTTGAAATCAGGAGCCACAATGATATGTGTTTGTGTATATGTGTGTGTGTATTTTCTGTATAAACAAGTCTTGAATTTTTACAGTGTTTTCATCATATGTTATTTTAATGCACACGAAACCTCCCATTAAAATGTGATCAGAAGTGCACTGCTTTGTTCATCTCCAGTGGTTTTATTTTATAAAATAAAGCAAAATAGACATTGCAAGACAGTAGGCTAACACCTGGAATGAAAGAAGTAAAGGAAAAAAGATGAAGAGAGAGAAGAAAGTTGAGATAAAAGTAAGAGGAGGGAAAGTAAAGTAAAGTAAATATGAAAAAGCAAACGCAGACAAACAAAGGGGGGGGGGGGGGTGATTAAAAGACAGGTTTATTTAAACAGTGGAGATTGTCCTTTGGAATGGAAGAGTTATATCCGTCTCATCTGACTGTAAAAGTTAAATGTGATCCATGTGCGTGTGTTTCTTTAGTGCTGAATGGGCCTCCAATGTCAGTCAAAAAAGAGCGAGAGGCAGAGCCTATGATGGGAAGGAGGGAGCAGCGCAGTGGAGAAGTGATCTGCATCGACGATTGAGGCCAGCCATAATCTCCAGACCCACACACACATACACACATACACATACACACAATCAAGCCTTTCTCTTGTTCTCTCAGCAGACCTAAAGTGATGAAAGTATGTTATGGCCGGGATATAATTTGCAAAATGAACAACAAATTGGAGGGGGGGAAAAATCCTCTGAATACACATCACATAACTTTAACTGGCAAACTACCTAGTTAATATAATAGCACTGCTTTGATGAAAACCAGTGTAACAGGCTATATAAACAAAACAGAGCACTTTCCCCACATACACTCTCACACACATGCACACACACAAAACCACTTTCAAATACCCTCCTTGTTGTCTGTCTATTCTCGCTCAAATTCTGCCTTGAACCAACTACTCACACTAAGAGTTACTCAGAGACACACGAAACACCTTACACACACACACACACACACACACACACACACAACTACAGAACCTCATTAGCATGCTGCCTCCTTCTGAATCAGAGATGAAGCTGCATGTGTGTGTAAAAGCATTTGCCAGACTTCATATCATCCCCTTGTTTCAGCAGCATGCTTTCCCATTCTGTGTTTCATTTTAACAGAAACATCCATGCATCCCGCTGTGCCTCCTGTTCCATATTACAGTCTCAGCAACAGCAGGATTTCTTTTTTTTTTTTTTTATCGTTTCAGTACAGATAGCTGTAAAGCTAATGCTGAGAATAGTGCTGTTCAGTACATAAACAGTTACAGTTATTGAGATGAAATGGACTTCTTTAAGATGCGGCTCTTTTTTTGTAATTACTCCACATAATATTTGGATTTTCGAGCTGCCTGATATGATTACAAAAGAGAGACATTTAAGACGGGCACTGGTCATTGTCTCTTGTTTGAATAGACAGGCCTTTATGGCACAAAGCTGTTGGAACACAAGCAGTGATATGTATTTAGATAGGCACATTCGAATTAAGCCATGACGTGTCATTAAATGAAACATCTGAAAGTATTTTTTTAGCTGTCATCTTCGTGATGGTTACTGTCAAGTTCAACAGTGCTTTACCTACTCTAATTCCCCTATGAGGCCATGCTATCTTTCCCTTATCTCCACATAACTGTACTCTCCCTTCATTTTATGGAGACAAAAAAAAAAAAATCACCTACTTCTTTATGACTCGGCACTCCTTTCCACTTTGTTTTTCATATTTCTCTTTCTCCTTTTTACAGATTCTCTGAATTGTTTGCATATTTAAGCTCAGTTCATTGTGTTTTTTCAGTGTTTTTTAATCCTTGTTCCTAGCACCTATAATTAATGTTAACGTTAATGTTGATGTCGTCCTTGATGTTACGATTGCGAAGCTTCTACCAAATGAAAATAAGGAAAAAAAGAAAGATAATTCTTTGTATGTTTGGTCCATGATGTTTCTCTATATACAGCATATTGTTATAATAGCCAACGAAGAGGTTGAACGAACTTCGGAACAATAGTCATCTTTCTAGCTTGCGATCTGCAGTAGATTCGGGGCTTGCAAGTAACCTGCACACAGTGGATCACTCCTGTAATCCTAAAACGCATTGACAATACAATGAGTTCATCTATCATATCTAAGATTAGCAAAATCCCTACATTGTCACTGAAAACTTTTAAACTTGACACCTTTGGCTGCTGAAATGCACAGTATTAATGACATAAGCGCCTTAACAGCAAAACAACTGTAAAGAGTTGAACAGAGTATGTAATTCTGCACCTGCTTGCTCTTACATTATCCTTAGCTAGTGTTCAACTCAAAGAGATAGATAACGAGTTGAAAATTTAATTTATTTGCTCTACTCCCTTGCATACCTCCTGTTTGAAGACTGAGAAAATTACATTTCAGTGCTTGACTAAAATTGGGAGAGTCTAAGTGTTGAATCAAGCACCACTTTTTTTTTCCACTCTGTATTTCTATCTTTATTTGTTTCTTTTCCAACATTTCATTTATTAATAAGTGTCACTGTGTAAGTTGTGGTTCTGAACCAGTTCCAAATCAGTGGCTATGTTGTGATTTGACTCCGGGTGGACGAACGGAACATGTTAATAATGCATCTTTCTTTCCTTTTGTTTTGTTTGTAATAAAGATTCGAATGAAAACATGTAAAGCTGTCTTAATTCTGAGCAAACCAAACAGCTTATTATGGGAAGGGTGAAACACTAGAGCAGAACAGGGCGTACTTGACTGTCTGTCATTACTGTTTTCAGCCTTTAGTAATTTGAAGAAAGAACTTGCAAATGATTCATCTCAGCGCTTAGTATGGTACACATGATGAGTCAAATCCTAGCCCTTAAAAACATATGCACTAGTAAACAAGACCTCACAGCATTTTGCCAACTTTTTTAACCTAATTTATTGTGTAAAATAAATTTATGACAATTATAATGAAGAGAAACTGTAACTTCTCACACACGTTCGGTTTGGCCATTATGAACTCTCTGGCTCTGTTTTAATTTTGGTTTTGTGTAATAGTATATAATTCAGTCAACCAGTTTTCAGTGATCGAATAGATAGCTTAATGTCCAAATTAAATTAAATAGTACATAATGTACAGATCAGATTCTGTCTAAAGAGCTGTGAAATTGTAACTCCCATTACAGTTACCCTCATCATGCATTTACATTCACACACACACACACACACAGTCATTCCACACTTCATCTCAACCCAGACGAGTTTATCTTGGAAGCTGTTTCTGAACAGCAGAAACCCTTGCAGCAATCCAAATATGAATTGTGTGTAAGGAGCAACCCCAAAAAGTGGAAATAAAGGAAAATGGCAAGAGGAACAAGGGGGAAGGAATAGATGCAGGAGACAAATGGGAATGTGTAATTGCTCCAAGTTTTTTGTTTTTTTGGCATTATTTCAGGTGAAAAAGGGGCGGCATGGTGGTGCAGTGGTTAGCAGAAGGTCCTGGGTTCAATCCCCAGGTCAACCAGGGCACCATTCTTCGTGGAGTTTGCATGTACTCCCTATACCTGCGTGGATACTCCGGTGTCCTCCAACAGTCCAAAGACATATGGATTAGGTCTAAATTTCCCATAGGTGTGAATCCCAGCCACTGGGGTGCACAAATCCAGCTGCAGTGCGGTCTTAGTGGCAGTTCCAAGCCAGGTTAAATTGGGAGGGTTGCAACAGGAAGGACATCCGGTAGAAAAAATGTGCCAAATCAATGTGTGGATGATGGAGGATCCCCAAACGGGAGCAGCCAAAAGAAGAAGAAGACTTGAGATGATAAAGGAAGTGAGAGTCAAGGGCATGGGGAAACAATGGGGGTGCAGATATACAAAAGGGAAGCTGAGGTATGATTAAGAAATCCAATCAGCACAATGTGCATTTAAAATGGCAAACATTCCATCTCAGCCCTAATTATACTTTTATGGTAGTTTTAAGGCCAAGAGGTTAAAATGAAAAGCTAGATGTTTCACACATGATTAACCAGTGATATTTAATGAAATACAGTTGGTACAAAATCTGTAACTTTACCTCTAAAAAAACTTTAAGAACTGAATGTGCATTGTATTTTAAAACAAAACAACATAGGTATACTGTGACCTTCTCAAAAGATGTATCTATCCGATGAACACATGGAAGCGAAGTACTGTAAGTTGTTAGCATACCACCACTTGTGTTCGTACTGTATTTTCACAATCATATAGAAAAATTACAAGACAATATACAAGGCACATAAAGCTTTAGTTGAAGTGTCTGTGAATGTCAGTAAAGAGGACATATATCGAGTACTACTTAGTGTGTATTTGGTAAATCAAAATCTTCAAAGTTGAATTGATCCAATGACAACCGAATGTTGGTCAGAGCAAATGTTTGATCCAACCTAACAATCAATGATGAAATCTCACTTGTCCACCTTTTAATGTCCAATCTTAACACCACCAACACTGAACCTTCTGTTCAACTTGCCTGTAGCAATGTTTAGGGAAGGAAGCCATTTGTCTAGAACAGTGTCCTTATCAGGCTACAAGTAAATGTTTAGGCACAGTTGGTGAAGTCAGTGTTTATGCACTTATGGCCAAACCAATGCAATCCAAAAAAGATCCACTGTAACTGTCCAGCAGTCATCGTCTCCTAGTCTTTACCATTCTGATTAGTACCATATTTAGGGCACAGGATATGTACAGTCATCATTTAAGCTACTCCCTGGTGCCTCTGGAAACGTTCTCGTCTCACTCACAGCCGTTCTCCATGACTGCATGAACCCTATCAAATGTATTGGATTTTTTGAAAAAGAAAAAAAAAAAAAAAAGACAGATGTTTAACAAAAGAACCAGCGATGGTTTGTCCAGCCAGTGAGTATCGACTGTGGTAGACCTCCATAAAAATGATGCAGTCAGAGGCTGAACTGTTTGATTGATTCCACTAGTTCACCTTGAAGAGGCCAAAGTAATGTTTGCCTGAGTCCTGCAGGGTGAAATGACTTCCGGTCACAGCCTTGAGCTCTGCGCCTTTCTCCAAGCGCAGAAGGCCAGAAACCTGGCACGGCTTCAGGAAGTGGAACTGCTTAAAACCTGTGGTCGGAGTGGTGCTGTATCCCTCCATGCACTGAAGTGAGGGGCCCTGAGGGACAAACACTTCCAACTTCACATACTGACTCTCTTGCTCACTGAAATGCACCTGAAAGAGAAGTAGTGAGTGATGGGATAGGAAAAAAATGAATCAAAGATGGGAAAGTGCCAGAATTGGATAAAGGGTATTAAGTAAGCAAACAGTGGAAGGGGATTTTTCTTTTCATACACATCCATGTGTTACTAGGGTAAAAAGAAGAGCTGTAGCGTCTTACTTGGCAGTAAAGGAAGTAGACACCCCTCCGAACTACTTTAAAAATGCCCGTCTCTATGTTATACTCCACGGCTTGAGTCATATTCAGGTACTGCTCAGTCCATCCTTTAATGATTCCTTCAGCCCCCACTGTAACATACACACACATGTTAGTTCCCTACACTAATACATAGTATTACCATTAAAAAGAAAATGTTTTGTCTTACCTGTTTTGAAGGAATCTTTGGTTACTGTAAAAAAAACAAAAGACATATTTGAGAACTTCTGGGGCCATGAAGTTTTCAATGATCTATAATTACATGTAGATAAAACTGTTTCATCAACTTACTCTCAAAGTGAGAGGCCACCTTCCTTCCATTTCCATTTTTTCCTTTTACCTCTCCAGCTTGCAAAATAAAGGAAAAAGGGACAAGTGTTTTGGAAAAAGTCATAAATGTTTCTGGAATGCATTCTGGCAGTGAGAAAAGAAGCAAGGTGTCTGCGTGAGGCCTCAGCAAGTTACTGAATAGAACAGCTGTGCAGATACAAACACCATGGATTAACCTAGTTCCCTTTCTTGATCAGCTGAGGCCCTAATTGTCTATCCAGATGTTCAATCATTTTCTTCCCTTTCCTCCACTCTACACCTTTCAGACTTGAGAACCTTTGGGATAACAGTTAGCAATTGTCTATTATTATGTGTAGGTAAAACTCTATTTTATCAACTTACTCTCGAAGTGAGAGGCCACCTTCCTTCCTTTTCCATTTTTTCTTTTTGACACTCCAGCTTGCAAAATAAAGGAAAAAAGGAGAAATGTTTTGGAAAAAAAGTCATAAATGTTTCTGGAATGAATTCTGGTAGAGAAATAGAAATAAGTTGTCTGTGCGTGACCTTAGCAAGTTACTGAACAGCTGTGCAGATACAAACTCCTTGGCTTAAACTAGTACCATTTGATGACCAACTGATGTCTTGATTGTCTGTCCAGATGGTTAAATATTTTCTTCCCTTTCCTCTATTCTACACCTTTCAGCCATTGTTTTATCATGGTCATGCACAGTATGTTCTCTTTCCTGTATATGAATAAAGACACTGGCTCTTTCATGACCCTGATGGGGCTGTAAAGATTCCATGTGTGAATGAGGGAGAGAGCAATGGCCATGGCTACTATTCAGCTCACGGTAATAAATTAATAGATGTTCCAAAGGTTCTGTTTTTTTTCTTGAGCGTCTGGGTTTATGAGTGCTGCCTGAACTCTCAGCAGACCTTCAAAAAGCGAGCTGAACAATCTGATACAACTCGGACCACAAACCATACACATCAAAGGAGGTCCAGTGAAGCACTTCACCCAAATGTTATTGCTGGCAAACTGGGTGAAGCAGCCTCACGCTGTCCCCAAGGGATGCTATATTTAGGCAAGAGAACAATTATGTTTTTAAAAAAAAATGACTGTGGCTGAGCATTTTGGCTCTGATAACATATAGTTATCAAGAGTCTGTTGAAGCACTTCAGCTGTTCAGTAAGTCTCTAATCACCCATCTGTTATAAACTAATCTTTATTATTTTAATTTTTCTGGTCATTATTGGCAGAATGCCTGCTGTGTTTCCCCTGTTAGTGCACCATGCTCCCTTCTGTGCTTGCCTAACCAGGCCAGATGCTTTATCACATAATTGCAGGAGCTATCAAAGTGCATTCATAATTGCACAAAATAACAAATGAAGGTTATTTCAGGCTTCAGCAGTGGGGTCACTTGATTTAGAATGTGCCCAAAACCACCAACCCCGTGCGGCCCTCGTGCCAGTTGGTTTTGCTGGGTGCATGTCCATCGCAAACCTGCAATTTCTCCTGTCACTCAGCATGTTGTCTCCGGCTTCCAGCTGCAGCTTTTATTAACATGTGCCCATTAGTTTACGCAAGATGCCATGCTGTCCAAGGCTCTGTAAATATCGTCCAAAGCCCTTCTTTTTTTGTTGCTGTTATTGCCTTAGATAGCTATTAAGATCTGCTACATATTTTGCAGACAATGCTCAAGCACGCTGTGTTATATAGCATAGTTCGACAACAACAATCTGGAGCATTCAGGCCACCATGTCATTAAAAATTTACCCCTTTATTGTGAAGCATTTTTACAAAGCCTGGTTTTCAATCTTTTTATGTGGATAAAATTTCACGTGCTTGCCAATTTTACTTTGTCATTATATAAAACCATCATCTATAAACCAGAAAGGACATGTCTGATATTAAGTGCTTAATGTTTGAAAGTCATTTACTCTCAGTACCTTCCCTCTTCACTCGCAGGCTCTCCAGCAGCTCCCTCTTCTCCAGGAAAAGCTGGACAATAGCCTTGCGCTGTAAATTCACCTGACAGAGAGAGAGAGAGAGAGAGAGAGAGAGAGAGAGAGAGAGAGAGAGAGAGAGAGACAGAGGGGGTGGGGGACATAAATACATGGTATGTGGGTAGACAGGAGGAGAGTGTTGATATTAATTGGTGTTTCATGTGGCCAGCACTCGAACCAGGCAAAGTCTGCGAAATAATCAAACCCTCAGACTTTTCTGGACCAGACACAAGCAAACATTACCATCTCCCATCCTGGAGCTTGGCACACACTTCAACACGCCTCTATTAATAGGTTACCCACAAAACTAGCTGCCACCCATTAGACATTTTTTAAAAGCTACAGATTCCTGGCATGTTTAAACTCCCTCATTGAGACTGGACCAAGAACAACATTAGTAAAAAAATTATGACCGGCATGCAAGCTTTGTCAGCAACTCAAACAGGCTTTTTTAATAAGAGCCGTATTGTGTGAGGAAGAAATACAACAGGTCTATGCAATATTTGGCTAAAATGCTTTGAGCAATGTGATTTTTTTTTTATTGCAGAAATCAAGTGAATGCCACAGAGGCTTGAGCACATTTAGCTCAGTTCACTATGCAGCACAAAGCGGACACAAGTCATGTGTGGCTTGTCTGCTTGCTGAATCAGCATTTCTTTCGAAGCATGTGCATGTGTGTGTGCTAGAGTTCCACATATGGAAAATGTTATATTGGTTCAAATTACCATAACAATGAATTAAAAGGCATTAGTGAACACTTGATGTGACTTTGGTAAAGGCTGAAAGGTGTCAACTTGCTCCTTAAAGCGTTCTTCATTTTTTTCTCCTGTGAACAAACCTCCCCCGCCCCCCATTAATGGTTTGTTCACAGGAGAAAAAAATCGAAGAACCCTTTAAGGAGCAACCCTACATCAGAGGGTGTCCCTTTCACACAAGGATCAAATCAGAATCCCTTTAGACAGCTAAAACCCCTTTTGCCAAGTGTGCATTGTTGTTGGTGGGATCATGTGAATGAAATGCTTTAATCATCACACCGGTACTTATGACATTGGCCAAGCGTGCCATGAAACATTTTAGTAAGTGGACAGCAGCCTCAGAGGCATATTGCAGAACTTCTTACAAATGCAAGTACTGCAAATGCCAACTATTTTAAATCATTAACAAACCATACTATGTGGTTCTTCGGTTCGTTCTTCCCCTTTTAGAAACCCATTAAAATCATAGAGCCCATAACCATGAAAAAAGAAAAAAGAAAGAAAAGGTATTGAGTTGGGCGTGTTCGGACTCAGTGTGCACATCTGCAGCTTTGCACTGTGTAGAAATCAACTGCACTTCTTCCGCGAATGGCAGTCTAGCGATCACTGCACCATAATTACACACACTCTTATGGCAGACGCTGGACAGGCTGCTTTTGCCCGCTCCCTTTGCCTGCTCGGGCGCATGCGCGCGCCAAGTGAACCAGCAGTTCCAGTAAATTGCGCTAAACGTGGCTTGGCAGAAACGCTCAGGCCGAATAAGCCACAACTTCCAATGCCTCTCTGCTGGAGCGATAAAAACGCGCCTCACAGACCCCCACAAGCGCTACCACAGCTGTTTGTATAATCAAGAACACAGCATGTGTGCTCTTTCCCAAATGTCCTCAATAAGCATCCAGACGGTTAAAGCGCTGCCCAGACACGCGCGCGAGTGCGCCATCAGAACTATGTCGACCTGCAGGATGCACAATTACAAAATTATCATGCGGAACACTGAGCCGACTTATTACCGACCGACCAGCGGCGCTAGAGCTTCTGCTGCTTTGGGTCCTTTATCAGTAAGTTGCTGCTGCTGGGGTAGTACACTGTTGAAGGTAAGACAGGTTACATTAAAGAACGTAACCCCCCCCC
>JAOVYU010000051.1:11603861-11635470 GCA_025674565.1 Synodontis membranacea
GAAGCACAACCTTGTCCAGCGCTGCACAATTCTTGATTGAGATTTTGTGGTTAAAGCACAAACGCAGAACTATTAGTATTAGTGATTAGTCCAAAATGTATATATTTTCATTCACTACATAGTGCTGTGATACATTTTGACCATTTATTTACCCATATTCTATTAGGCCGCCAGAAGTAAGGATAGTGGTGGTTACAGATACAACTCACTTTGTCCCTCCCACCAAGCCAAACAGTACCATTCTCCTGGACACATCCTATATCCCACTGCCACAGACAGCTCCAGAGCTCTCTTCAGCTTCTCTTGCAGAATTTTGGTTGTGTGTGGTCAAGAATTATGTTTACCTTGTTAATATTTTGCAGGTCTAAGAACAACTAAAGGTTTGAAATGTAAAACTGCTCAAAGTTATCTTACACATATGATGAACAAATTACTTCCATAAGTATTCCAGCTTTAAATGCAAGCATGAACTTTTGAAATAAATGATGCATATGAACATGCAGTTCGTTGTCCATGGTCATGCAGGACAACGACAACAATGCAGGATTCCTCTGACGTATATAGAAATTAAGCTCAGTAAAATTAATATGCATATTCACAGTTTACTTTTGTCATGGGCTTAAAATAATTTCTAGACTGGTAATGGTTTTACCCTCCTTGATGCAAAATGATGAGGGCTTTTGTGTAGAGTTCACGGTGATCACAGTAGGATGTAACGGATGTAAGGTGGTACTCATTTCCAAACTGTTGTATACTGTCTGGCCTGATGCCGTTCTTGTTTATTATAAATATAGACTTGCTCTGAATTTGATGCCTGCAACATGTTCCAAAAAGGTTGCGACAGGGGCAACAAAAGATTGTGAAAGTTGTGGAATGCTTAAAAACACCTGTTTTTTAAACATTCCACAGGTAAACAGGTTAATTTGTAACAGGCGATAGCATCATGATTGGGTATGGAAGGGACATCGTTGCTCACAAGCAAGAATGGTGCAAGGTTCACAAGTTTGTAAAAACTGCATGGGAAAATAATCCAACAGTTTAAGAACAATGTACAATTGCAAAAATGTAGGGATTTCACAATTGACAATCCATAATGTCATCAAGCTATTCAGAGAATCTGGAGAAATCACCACATGTAAGGTGTAAGACTGAAGTCCAACGTTGAATACCTATGACCTTCGAACCTTCAGGTGGCACTTCATTAAAAACCAACAAGATTGCAAGGACATTATTATATGGGCTTGGGAACACTTCAGAAAACTGCTTTTGGTAAACACAGTTTGACGCTGCATCTGCAAATGCAAGTTAAAGACTCTCCCATGCAAAGTGAAAAAACATATATCAATAACATCTGACTTCTCAGGGTCCAAGCTCATCAGAGATGGACTGACTGTGGAAAAGTATGGAGCGGTCTGATGAGTCCATATTTCAAAATATTTTTGGAAAGCATCATGTTCTCCGGAATAAAGAGGAAAAGGACCACCCAGATTGTTACCATCACAAAGTTGAAAAGCCGATATGGGGGATATATCACTGCCCATGGCATGGGTAACTTGCACATCTGTGAAGGCACCATTAATGCTGAAAGATACATGCAGGTTTTGGAGCAGCATAAGCTGATATCCAGACAACATTTTTTTTTGAGGGAAGTGTCTGTATATTTTGAAAGAATGGGAAACAATTTCACTTTCAAAACTTCAATTATTGTCCTCCGTTCCCAAATGCTTACTGAGTGCCCCTGTCCCAGCTTTTTTGGAAGGTGTTGCAGGTGTCAAATTAAGAATGAGTGTATATTTACAAAATACAATAAAGTTTATCAGTTCAAGCATTAAATATCTTATCTTTGTATTGCATATTGGTCAAGAAAGATTTGCAAATCCTGTTTTTATTTATTTTTTATACAGTGTGCCATCTTTTTTGGAATTGGAGTTGTATATTGTTTTCTATATGTGTGTCTGTATGTATTTGTGTGTGTGTGTGTGTGTGTGTGTGTGTGTGTGTGTGTGTGTGAGGGAGTAATTCCATTATAATAATAATAATAATAATAATAATAATAATAATAATAATAATAATTCCATTCTAATATGGTGCAGGTACCCCAATGCTGGCATACGTGTTAAGTCACCTACGGTCTTTTTCTTAGTTATTACTTATGTTATGTGGCAGTTCCACAGCTCCAAAGTAAATGGGACAAGCCAGCCCACACATTTATTTTTCACAAAAGGTTCACATGCAGGTTAAACTACTGCAGTGACAATTTTTATACTTTGGCAAGTTAAATTCCCCACAATGGAGTTAGTTAAGACTTTCAGTCTTCTTTAATAGAAGGTACAATAATTCTTCATGGTTTTAATAGAAGATACATTTCCCCAGTGTGTTCCACTGAAGGGGGAAATGAGTGTTGTAACTGATATTACCAAAGGATTTCCACAAAGCAGACGCAGCCAGAACCACCCTCCTAAACAGTAACCAAACCAAGAAAGACTGATGAGACTCTTTTCCTTTAGACTCAATACATGTAAAACCAGGAGCAAGGTTTGTTTCATAAATCTGTATTATGGACTCTGTCATGTCTCATTCTTAAAATAAGTTTCTTTGCAACAAACCATCTTGGTTCATTATATCGCTTCATCACAGACTGACGATGAATTAGTGTCTTATGAAAATGAGATGGTGGTGTCATATTTCCCTGATGTCAAGCCAGTTATCAGGACATATTCATGATTTTGATTTGCTTTAAATATGAGTGATTGAATAAAAACACTGATAATACACTTTAGGCAGTCATGTTCTGCAGGAGACCAACTATCAAAAAATTGGATGAATTCAGGATCATTTTATAAAGACTTGAAGACTTGTTTTAAGTCAGTATAGACATTTAATGAACATAGGTTTATATTCAATTATGTACAAACTTAAGATACATGTCAGTTTTATTGTTCCTTAATGGACAAGAATTATAATTGGATTGTAGCTAAGAAATTAAACCTGAATGCCCACCTGTGCTCTTCTATTACTCATAATACAGACCTGACTCCAAGCTTCCATGAATGGCACCCCATGTCTGTTGGGGGCCCCTGTAAAGTGATAGAGCTGGGGCTTTGGGACCCATCTGTGGGCTTTGTGTGGAAATTGTACTGCTGATAGCAGTAGTGAAACAAGGACTTTGAGACTTGCTGTTCTGGATAAAAGCAAGTTGAGCCTGAGACTGCACCAGGTTCTGGATCAGGCTTTGTGTTAATAACTGGTTTGGGTGACCCTGCGTAACTAACTGGTTTGGATTGGTGAGGGTTCGGTTTTGGTTCTGCAGGGCCTGGGTCAGGCTAAGGTGATTGTTTGGATGGATTCTTTCCCTCCAGTCCTCCTGCTGCTGACGATGGATCTTCATGTGAGCATTTCTGCTTTTGATCTTGTAGAACATCCTGAAAATGATTTGTGCAGAGTGAGAGAAATTAATGACATCCAGGACATTAATGATGGTTTATGATTTCTAGATTTTAAGAAAGATTTAGATTTTAAGAAAGATTTGGAATATTTCCAAATTTGATCAAGGAATCCATGTGTGTGTTCAACCTAATTGTGTTGAATATATTAGGTATTTGATATGTTAATAATAAATGTTTGCCTGATCATGCACATAAAAGGTTTGAGGATGAGCTGCGGGAGGATTAATATCAGGGAACAGTGGAGGGCCATGGGCCCCAAAGATACATTGTTGAGAACCTCAGCCATGTATGCAGTCAGAAATACACTTACTTTCCACATTGCTTGCATGGAAAGCTTGGAGCCAGTGCAGGTGTATGAATTAGTCTGTCTACGTTAATAGAGTTCATCACCATGACCTGTAAATAAAGGACACTTTTAGTCAAGCTTACTTTATTATTTTAATGATTTTATTACTGTTAAATGACTCCGTAGAGGCAGGATCTGTAAACATTTTGTAAAAAATGAATAGAAACCTGGTTGGTTGGAGTAAGTGTTTCTGCAGCCATTTGTTGCTGTTGCGCTTCTTTCTCCTTTAACTTCCTCTGTTTCTCTCTGAGCCGTTTGGAGTGATAGTAGAATTCCACACACTGTGAAACCCCCTTTGTCTGCACCTGTAGTGTTTTGTCATGTTTGAGCTGGGCTGTCAATATTTCTAATGTCAAAGATATGTTATGATATTAACTTACCGTTTTGTGAATGAATGAGAAGTCTTTTCCATACATAGCAAAGGCCTTATGAAACAACTTCTGCTCACTCAACCTCCAGATGTCACTGCCTGTAAGAGAGGAAGAAGTGGTGGAGGGATTTCATTGCTAATAACTGAAATATTGAAAAATATAAACAAATACAGTATAAAAAGCATCCTTGATTTTTCTTTACATATGAAGCTTAATGGAAAATAATACAGTGTAATGTATTGTGGAACATGAAAGAAACTGCAAATGGTCTAACACATACAGCCTTATCTAAGTAACTTGGAGGTAGAGTCATAATTTGGATATCCAGGTGAAATTAAGCCTAATTAATGTGTATGGTCCCCATTTTCTATGACAAAAATAAGAAGTAGAACTGTACCACAATAATGGTAGTCTCTTGAGGGTTTGGAGTTTGAGAAAAACATCATCTCTAAAGCACCCTGTAACAAAAAGACAGTGTGTAAAATGACAATGATGTCAATAACAAATCTCAAATATAAAGTATAACTAAGGACTTTATTGCTGTTTCCTCACCAATACATTTCCTTGGCATAAGGACAGGCTATGAAGGGCAAGCTCCAGATTAGCAACACCTCCAGGTAAAGCAGTAGAGGTACTGAGATCTAGAAGGTTCTCCACTGAGAAAGAATTCCATATGGTTATCGATCTATTTATGAACAAGCCAAAAACATGCAGTGTACTCCAGTGGTATTGGCACAGGGCAGCTGAAATTGCTTTTTAACCTAATAAACAGCTTTAAATAAAACATTATGCCTTGTAAATTGGCATCTGTAGATGGATGTTGTCAACTTGTTGTAGTAGTACTATCAGAGTTACCAACTATATACCCGTATACCCTTTCCATACAACAGTTGTAGTGTGAACACCTTTGACAACTAAACATGCAAAAGCATGGCTTGAAAACTATAATGGGGGAAAAAACGTTCAAAGCCATAATTAAGTGTATAACATGTATACAGTGATCAACCTACAGAACTGAAGAGCATTTTCAAGATTTATGGACAGATAAATTGTGTAATGCAACTCAAAACATGCCTCATCATCTTTGAGATGTGATTTGATAATGTCAGCACTTGATGCATTTGTGTGATGATTTGGTGTGACGGCACACATGATGATTTTGTGTTGCGTTTAATTGTTTAATTAAACATGGGGATGGTATAATAGCATTTCAAGCGTAAAGAAACATGTTATGCTTATTTACAGAAGTGTTTTGGAACGCATTTGATAGTGCTTCATTGTGCAAAACAATTAAACACACTGCCGAGCTGTTGAAGGAGTTCGAAAATGACCAAAACAAATCATCTTGAGTCGATAAGTCTATTCCACAGTTTACAGTGTATACAGTAAAGCATGTAGTTATTTTGCAGAAAAAGGGAAGTGAAGTCCCTCAGAAGAAACTGAAAATGAATATAGAAAAAGTGTTGCAGGGTTTTTCGAATCTTGCAAGGGAAATTTATCAGCAATAGACTGGAATATAAGGTGAAGGTAAAGAAATGTGAATCTTTGCACTACTGCAAGTTAAATAGCTGAACTGAACATACCAGGAAATCCGCAAAACAAAAATACTTTTATATTAATGGGAAGAACACTTTAGCACATTGGCCCCACTTGGTCCCTCTTTTTTCAATATAGAAGATTAGGTATAGTAGTCAAGAATAAAGCTGATCTAAAACAATCTTAGAATCATTCCTGCTGGCACACATTTGATGTCACTCAGTTAAGAGAAAGCTTTAGGCTACTTTCCTGTAGTGCAGGTCTACCTAAAAGTATGTAACGTAGTTTAATATTCAAACGCTTCTTTACTGGGGTACTTACCCTGCTCTAGTAGGTCATCATTCCCCTCTAATTCCGCCCATGGTTTCCAAAGTAACTCCTCCGGGAGTGGTTCTTCAGACCACAACTCTATCTCCTCTTGCTCAAACAGGTCAGGTATCTCAGCCTGAAACTCTGGACCTATATTCAGTTGCCTGGTTTTTGTGTGTGAAAGAAAAACAGAGTATGAGTGAGTTGTTTAAAACTGTAGTGCATTGTTCATTTTCAGTTCTCAATTCTAAAAGACTGTACAGGCTCTTTCTCACCGCTTTTGAGAACAATATCTTGTTTCTTCTGACCACTGTTCCTGATGGTTCAATTGAGGCAGCAGTTTACAGTACAGTCCTGTTCCACTGCGAGTGGGATTCAGCATGGGAAGTGGAGTGTAGTGGCAAGTCACATGTTCCCGATCCTCTCCCAGTGCTCCTGACTGGAGGACACTGTTGAATGGAACTCCAGTGTAGATTGCCGAGGGATTATTCTAAAAGCACCAAAAATCCAAATTTAGTGTCAATCGCTGAGCCTCCTCATTCCTACTGGTACTTGAAATCAGTATTTTCCAATTATGAATCCTTCATACCTGTGAGCTGGACAAACATAAAAAAGGTGTTCGCTGGAACCCTGCAGTGGGCTTTGTGTCCTCCTGCACCCTCAGTCCCTCTGCATGAGTGTTCACGTGATGGATTGGGGGGCAGAAAGGTTGAGATGATGGCATCATCTGTGGGAAAAAGGTTTACAGATGAGTGCTAAACATGAAGTAACTGTATAGCCTAGTCATTTTATCGAACTGAATCTAGAAAATGTACCTGTGACCATGTCATGTGATGTTCGGAGGTCACAGGACAATGTTCCCTCTCAAGTTTTAGAACAGGTTGTGCAGGTGGATGTTGCACCAGAGGTGAACATGGAGAAGTCTCTAGAGAACAGTCTGACAGCGGAGAGATGGGTTTATTAGTAATTAGGTCAAAATTAAACAAAATCTGCCTTTTCCTTAAGAGCTACGTGAGTTACCTGTGTCTCCCTCTGTAGCACTCAGCTGTCTTAGATGAATCCCCACGCCCTCTGGGTAGACTGCAGATGGACCCGGGTCTTGACCAAGGTGCTGTGTTATGTCTCCACTCCCACTGGTGTCGGTGGAAAGTGGGATCAAATGAGTAGGAGTGAAACCCCCAGGAAGAATGGAACTGGTGCAAGAAAGAGGTGGAAAGAACCGCAAAGAACTTTCGGAAGGGGACTGTGATTGTGTTTGGCTCATTGACTGTGCAGCGGGGGGATAAAGCCCCCTTTTAGGCGGCGAGAGAGATGGCTGAGGAAGAGGTGTGGGTGGAGGGCTCAGAACCAGAGGGAAAGAGAGTGTGGGAAGAGGTGGAATGGTGGGAGAATTGTTTGGCTCAATATTGTATCCAATCTGATCAACACAGTTGGCTATTCTTGAAATACTTCGGCCATAAAATGCCTCCGAGAAGGAGTCAAGTTTCTGATGATTCCCTCCTGTGGTACCATAATTTTCTATTGCATCCTGCTGCTGGGAACTGGAATTCCATTCTTCCTCATATCGTTCACTGTGGGCTTTGGTTCTGTTGAACACACCAGGTTGAGACAAGATCAAAGACTCCATGTCCCAGAATGCTGTATTTATCTGCTCACCAACTCCGTTCATACTCGTTCCAGCATTGGCACAACTGTCAGCAGGGTCAGTCAGAAGGTTGCTATCTTCATACTGGTTTATTCGACTCCCAGAACTGTTCTGAAACAGGTTGTAGTTTGATCTTTGACCTTGTGTCTGAAGGCGGTACATGGCAGAGAAGGGTGGAGACTCTGAAGTGTGGATGGAACTGTGATCAGCCATGATGTTTAGACACTCGTTTGTACCAGAGAGAAGTCAGAGGCCCTTTAAAAGCTCTCTACTTGCCAAGCTAAAGTCACAGGACAGTCATGGCATCTTTTTAAGCTGTAAACAACAAGACAGAATCGCACAGTTATTGTTCCAAATTAAGCCTTAAATCAGATAACCAAATAAAACTTTCTGGCAAAGAAACAGTAGCAGAATTACAGACTCCAGGCTTTTACTTCAAATGCCTTTTTTCCCCTTGTTACTTTCTCTAAGATCTTTCCTGTTTCTGTGTTTTTTCCAGTTATTAAATTGAGTGTCAAACCAATAAAAGAAGCAATAAGTAGTAAAAAGAGAGGAAGAGAGATAAGATTGCTAAATAGGTTCTTTCAGTTGACTTGCACTTTATCATTATTACATTTCATCTTGTAGCACTTGTAGAGGTTTTTCTTGTCCCGCTTTGCACATACCTGTCTTTTGTGCTCCTTTCTTTTTCTTCAACGCATGATACATACAACATAAAGGTATTCCGTAGTGTGCGATCTCGTCAGCTTGCAAATGAAACTACAAGACTTTCACACGTGCAAACTTTTTCTTTTTCTCTCCGCCAAGCATCCCCCACCCCTCTGCCCCCCACACATCTTGCTATGTAAAAACATTTCATATAAACATGTTAAAGAAGCACACCCACACTCACGCTGACAGGAACACACATGAACACACACACATATTCGCGCAAGCAGGTGCTGCCGATCAAAAGTAACTCTTATATTTGAAACAGAGAGAACCTCACCCCTAAAACCCCGAAAAGAAAACCACATCCTGGGGAAAGAGTCTCGGATCTCCCTCTGTCTCTGTCTTGCTCCATCCCTTATTCTTTTTTCCCGCTCAAGCTATTTATTACCGTATCCCAATTTGGTAAACAAAAATGAGTGTACTCACGGCAGACAGAGCATCAAAATCTGATTTTGAGTAATGTCTGGTATATTCTTGGTTGCCTTGCTGATTGTAAGCATGTAGAAATCCTTTGTGAGAAATGCTGGTTAAGAATTAAACACATTTACCAAAAGCTTGAATGCTGTTAAATGTAGCATATTGCTTAAAGCCAGGGTAAAAGTTTTTGTAAATTGTTGTCTTGTTCACCACCTGAGTTTTAACATTATCTACAAGTGACCACAAAACTGATCTCAGATCATGGTAAAAGCACAACCTCCGCCAAAACCATTGTTCACAAGGTTGAGTGTGTTATCTTGAGCATCGCATGTGGTGAGTGACTCACTTCATCTTAGGTCTGAAATGCGTATGAGTCAACATGTAGGCTTCATCAGGTAGAGCGTAGGCGTGTGTGTGAGTGTATATACGATATGCGAGTGGCAAGGCTTCCTGTCAACACTGTTTCTATGTGTGTGTGTCAGAGTGTAAGCTTGTGTGTATATGTAAGTGTGTGAGTGTGTTTGTGTGTTTGTGTGAGTGTCTGTGTCAGTTTGGGTGTATTTATGTGGGTGAGAAGAACAGTTGTGTTTATGTCAGAGATCTGTAGCGTTTCAAAGTCATGTGACAGGAAGTTGACCACAAAACGACAACAGTGCAGGAAGTGGACAAGGGAAACCTCCGTACATCCCGCCTCCGCTCTTGTTTGTTCTCTCTCCGTATCCTTCTATACATACATCTTTCCCACAACATATCTATAGAGGTTCCATACACCACTTGCATCATTTACTCTCTCTGCCTATATTTCTACCTACACGCAGTGTTTCCCCAGTGTAACTCCCTTCTTCCTCTTGTCATTTTACATTTTCATAATATAGCCAGTCTTGAGCCTGGTTTTAGGCATCAGCAAAGACTAGTATTTCAGACTTTCTCAAGGAACATGGATGATATGCCTAAGAGTACGGAGTAAATCTAATGGCAGTTCAGTAACACTAAGTAACCAAAATTCCCAAATCCCCACAAACAAACAGAGAAAATGGGAATTTGGAAAGATGCAAAAATGTGCAGTAAAAAAAACACTGAAACTTAATCTAACAATTTTTCTTTTAAATGTAATAATGAGCATGCATTGTATTTTGCTGGATATTGGTAGGGTATCACACCACACCTACAATGTAATAGAGTAAGTTAAATCAGTTCACACACACTGAGAAATTTTAATCTCTTTAGCTTTTACATCTTGTGGGTTCAAAAGGACAATGAGGGTGTAAGGTCTGTACAGTATGAATGTATCTATAAAGATCCTCTGCATTAACCTCAGCATTATCATAATGTGGGTAAGAAACCAAAGGTGTAAAACAATGTGTAGTTGTCTGAATATGTACTGCATGTATTTGGTCTCATTTTGCAGGGCCAGATTTTGTCTGGACTGCTACATGTTGTCTTGCACCTTTGATTTCTTACCCACACTATGAGAATGCTGAGGACAGCGTGGGTGACTGCTAACTGTGGGGTCTGTACAGTGTGAGTTTATTTAAAGAACTGCTCCCCATTAACCTCAGCATTAGCATATTGTGGGTAAGAAATCAAAGGTGTAAGACAGGTCAAGACAAAATCTGGACCTCCAAAATAAGATTAATTGCATAAATTATGTAGTCTAAAAAGTACACATTTTTATTCCTCATGCTACAATTTAATGTGTACAAGTATCTGCAGCCAGTTGCTCCAGCTGAACACTTGCCTAAGTTATAGGCAAGTTTCAACGTAAATGGATAACTACTAAAAATGTAACAGTTGCTTCAAGATATATAGATATAACATAGACTTATGCTGGAACTAAGCATTGGTAGGTGCAAGGTTCACCACAAGTAAAACTACTCTGTTCTGTTCTGTGAACAGTGTACCTGTAGAGTAAAAGAGTATTTGGACCTATGAATGCATTTGGGTTTTTTGGATTTCTTTATGTATTTAGTTGGTGATATATAGTCTATGATCACTGGACAAGAACACTTCACAGTGATACAGTTTCTGTAACAGAACATATAAACGCAAGAATTATGAGACTATATAAAAAGGCTATTTAATATAAAGGAGTGTAACCAGGTCTTTCCTTGGCTAGTGAATAACATTATCAAATTGTGATATTATCAAGGTAGTATATGCCACAAAATATTTAAGAAAAGTTTATCATTAATGTAATATTGTACAGTCAGCCAGTTTATTTATATGCCGAATAAGTTTGCAGGAATTTTTTCTTTTCTTTTTTTTTTATTGCTATGGCTCGTTACAGAAATTGCGTTAAATTACAGCATAAAAAAACTAAAACAACAGATGGATAAATTGAGTAACCACTTTACTGTAAAGCACAATCTTTTTGATTTTGTTCAAAAAAACAAATGATTTGGTGAAAAAGCAAATGGACATTATCCGATGTCCTGTGTCTTCACACGTCATGATTGTAGATGTATGTTACATCTTCCTGATTGGCTCAAGACCGTGAAATGCATAACTCTATCCATGATCATTTTAAACAGTACTATTTATGATATACCTTGTAAGTGTCTCTGGTACAACCGGAATTCTACCACGCTGGTTTTAAACTAACTACTCTCAGCGTATGGTTTAGGACCGACTTTACACCCTGACTTACGATTAACCATACATTTAGCAGGTGCAGCAGGCTCCTGCACATTGCTTGAGTTTTTCTTTTCTTTCTACCTTGCAAACATTTCTACTTTCTACATTTCTACACATGACATCACTATGTCTCTTTTATTTGTAAAGTCATAAATCCTCACAGTAATCCTCACAAGTACTCTGTTGCTATGTACACTTATCGAGTCACTTAATATATTGTGACGGCTTGCTATTAACATTTGACTAGTTTGTATCGTCAGACTTCTCATGCTAGCTAACGTTTCATAGATTGTTTATTGTAATTGTTAGCATTAGTTAATGTTTCCCCACATTTCTTGGTAGCTTGGTCAAAGGGCACTAATGTATTATCAGTATGCAGTGTGAGGCAGAAGTATTTTTTTCTTGTATGTTTACTTTCCTATTTAAGTCAAGTTAATGTTTACTTTTCTATATTAACTTGATTATTTATTTACTTATTGCACTTTTACTTGAGTAAAGAATCTGCCTGTAAGGCTGTGGAAATATCGAAATATTGGTATCTAGAAGTCATCTGAACATCTGCTTGTTTAGATGATTTCTGTAGATACCTATTTTTTAGTCTCACGACTGTTACGCTTCAATTGCAGAAGAGTTTTTGCTCAGGCAACTATGCAGGTGTGTAGAACACAAAAGTCTTAAATTAAAACTAACTGGAAACAGAGGATGCAAAAGAAGGAAAGAATGTGGAGGTTTTTTGGTCTAGTTTTCTGTCAGATGTGTGAAAGAGTGAACAGAGGAGGGGGAAAGCAGCGGAGCGGTTTGGACTTTTTCTCGATATTTTTTTGTGAATGCAAAAAGGGAGGCGAAGGATGGGAAATCCAAGCGGCATGATTTTTTTTTTTTTTTTTGCACAATAACCTTGCAAAGATTAAAGGTTTATTTTTCTCATGTAGGTTTTGCGTTTTATGGATTATGTGATGTGTTTAACTCTAAGGCACATGAGAGCGAGATTTACAATGATTTATTATAATATTTGGTTGGTAAAACCAATTCACAAAAGACTATTTAGATTTCAGAATCATGTTTTTGTTTTCTGTAAATGGTGATTTTGAGCGACCTACTGGTGCAGTAAATAATCTCTCACCTTCAAGTAGTGTAAACCGCAATTAAGAACACCAGGTTTCATAAGCTTTGTTACATTTCAATTTCAAATTAAAGATTACTTCTTCCTCTTCTTCAGAATCCTCTGGACTAGTGTCTCAGAATAATAGTTTTCAGTGTCTCCTGCGGAGACAGGTTAAAGATAATTTCTTGTTCTTTTACTGCAGAAAAAAAATGCATTACTCCTTAATTTCTTACTTTCAAATTGAAAAATTATGAAATAAATATTTAAGATGGTTAAAATTAATATTACTGAATATAAAAAATATGTCTGCAGCTAAATACATGTATTCTTTATATTAATTGTTGTTCAGCGATAAAAACAAATTGAGTAACGAGACTAATATATAAATCCTTAATAATTTTCACATCCAAAATTTGTGTCCGCACATTGCAAGAAAACACTTTCCAGTGTAAGAACAGACATTTCTATATGTCCATTAAGGACCAAATATGTAGAATAACCAACGTATGTATATCGGCTTGAAAATTTGATTTATTTAATTTAATTGCTAAAATCGCAGTTTAATTGCATTTTTTATCAAATGCCTGTCCTCTCAAATGCCTGTACTTTGATTATCTTTTTCTATTTCACAAAGTTTTTTTTTTTTTTTTACCTGTATACGGCACTGAGACCTCTGGGAAGACCAGGATACTGACACATTTGGATTGATACAATACACAAATTAAATGACTTATGTAACATTTTTTTCCATAGTAAATATGTCACAGCTAGGATAACACTGTAAATAATATGTCAGTAATATGTAATGAAATTCAGTGTATTCTCAGTTTAACTATATATAGGCCCAGGGAGGAAACGCTGAACCTTCCTGACATTGTGCAAAAACATATATAATATTATTACATTTTGGCATTTAAATAATAAAATTTGTATAATTACTTATCTTAAGTGATCACAGAGACTGCAAACGTTATTTCCCCTTGGTATGAAATTTAAATGCTTGTCACGTATTATGAAATACGTTAAGACCTGAAAGTTATTTAAAAAAAAAAAAAAAAAAAAAAAAAAAAGGATAACATGCTCTGAATGATTAAGTGATTATCATCTCGCTACAAATGCACAGTACTCCCATAGATGTGGTATATAATAAATAATGAGCAGTTTAGACTAAATGGCTAATAATACTGGTCCGACTATATGTCAACGCTGCAGCCAAGATGTCTTTAAATCTTTATTATCTCTAAATAAATATTTGCCAGTTTTTGCTGAGCAATCAGAATTTTCTGACCTGTAGTCATGTAGATGATGAAATATGTAACGGTGCAAACTGGAAGTGGAACTATGCAGAACAAAGGAGAAAGTGAATTAACTCCTTGTAAATAAGTTACATAACAAGTTTCCATCGGATTATCCACACAAATCCAGTCAAACAGGATTGGAAATACTCTCTGCAAAGTATATTTTTTAGCCAAGAACACCTTCCAATGTAAAACTATTGCACATAGACCGCTTATGATCACATATAGACCTTGTGCAACCAAACAGATTTGCTTTTTTTTTTTATGAAAATCATCCAACCATTCAAATGCTAAGCTAACATAAAACATCATACTTACTTATTACGTGTTTTCATTCCTTAACATTACAGCTAATTCTACCCAAACCACGGACATTGAGATAAAGGGTAGTTTTTGTATGTGTGGGGGTGTGTGTTTAATCTAAGGTTTGCAAGTAGATTTGGCACTGTTTATGCATATTTTAGAGGACCAAATTAGTACCAAAGCTTTATGTAAAAATTCATTCAGTTCAAGTGACCAGATAATTAGACTTATACAAATAAGAGCTAAATAACTGCTACACCTATGCAGTAGTTGAGCTTCACAGCTGTCATGACACTTTAAAAATACTAATAAAATTTGACACGGCATGGCTATTGTAGACCTGCTGGTTTGTGGTCTGCAGTTTGAGGAACAAGGTTTTGAAGATAGCAATAAATAAATCAGCAGGTAAACTTTTTCTTTTCAGTTCTTTCTCTCTCCAATAAGGCCTCAGGCCTCAGAATTTGCATTTTTTTTTTTCCTCCTATTTTGCATATGCAATTCAGAGGTTGTAACGCTATTAAGTCTTTTTAAAGCTGGGTCCTCTAAACACTACCCGGAAGAGACACATGAACACCATTATCCACTCCAATTCTTCCCTAATGTCCCATTAGAACGTCAAACAACAGAAAACATCCCAACATTGGTGTTAATGTAGATTAATTTATATTGTAATGTTAATGTAGGATCATTTACTGTAGAGATGATTCTTTTAATATGAAGTTATAGGTACAGCTGTAAGACTTTCCATAGGATAGCTCCGCATTGTCTTGCACAAAATCCGTATAGCTCCGTATTGCACAAAATCCAGATAACCATGCGTTAATGATTAACAGTACCAATGTAAGCCCAATAATCTTTTCAGCTACACTTCAAAAGTTTAACCAAAACACAAGCCATCATGTTTTATCTATGATATGTAGCATATCTATCTGTAGTATAGTTAATGTAGTCTGCAGTCTAATTCTCTTAAATTCAAATAGTCACATACAAATGAACTAAGAAACACAGAAAAATGTTCTGAACTGCAATGCTTACATGCTTAGAAAAAAAAAGGATTCAAGAGGTTTTTTTTAGAAGTTCATTATATAATTAAGGTTCCTTGGCCTCCTAAAAAGGTTCTACCTGGAACCCTTTCTGACAAGGAAACTTTGGTTGTAGCCTTCTTCACAGAACCCTAAAATTCTCCAGATGGATAACCGAAGAACGTTTACGGGCACTAAATATTTCGTGACAGTGGACATATCTTCAAAAATGAATATTTAGTCCATTAATAACATGTGAATAACATTGTACGTCAAATATTTTCACACTGTAAGTGCAATTTTACAGTAGGTCCATTTCTAATTCATTCAGATATTAGAAACAACTAAGCCTTGAAGTAAAGACATCTTTTTTTTAATTAGTCTACAAATGCAAAAGCTTGTTACAAATTAAACTTAAAACAAATTAAACTTAAAACCGGTAAGGATTCTTTGACTGTCCATCTGGTAGAACTCTTAAATATAGTATCCAGGTAGAACTATACAAAATGAGTGTTCCTATCAGAAAGGGTGCCAAGCAGGACACTTTTAGGAAAGTAGCAACCTTTAACTGTAGAAAGAACCCTTAAAAAAACTCGTGAAGGGTTTTTCTCTTGTAGAGCAAAAACAGCGGTATGTTTGCATCTTTTCTGGGCTACATTTAACACAGGTTGTATGCATACAGAATGATGTCAAAGCTAAGTGGATGTTACAGGAGATTTAATCATAAATATAGAATGACATGTCTTACCTTTAAAGTTTTAGTCCAGGCCTGGAAGTTGCTGAATGTTGTCACAGAGGACACAAGATGAGTTGTGTGTGCGTGTGTATATGTGTGTGTTTGGGCATACACCCATACGAGAAAAGAGAGTGAGACACTGGAGGCGTTGGTAATGGTTTGTGCTTTGGTAAGGCAGTCTCTCTTCTTCTGATCTCTTGAAGACTTCGTCACCGGGATCCTGGAAACAAAAAGAAAAAAACATCACAGAGAATAAAAAACATGTAACGCGCCAAGTCAACCCATCAGAGCAGCTCTCAGTTTGACAAAGCGCACATCCTTTCCCTTCTCTTATCTTTTTTTTCACTCATTTGTCTTTCAAATTTATTTGGTCTTACGTTCATTTATTATTTATTTAACAGTGTCATTTTAGTTACATTTCCATGACAAATTCAAAGGTTTAACTAGTTCTATTGAGTATAGATATTCTAGACAGTAGACAGTTTTGTCCCTTTTTATGGGTGATTGTGATTAGGGGGGAAAAAAAATAATCATCCATAGTGTCATGGTGTAATATTCTTATGTAAGATTTTTATTTATTTATTTATTTTGGAAAACTGAATCTTATAAGGCATTTAAATTTACACTGATGGTGTACAGGTCATAATGATGAAGATTAAAGGTGAAGATAGCACAAGTTAGCTGGAGTGTTGTGAATGTCAGTGGGCTGACCCAGTAAAACTGAGAGTCGGGGCATGACTGTGCATCGCTCCAAGAGCAGTTTCACATTGTCAGGGCAAGAGGGGGCGTTCTCTCTCATTAGCATCTGATGAAAGAGAGAAAGACAAATAGGCAGACTGAGATATAGAGAGACAATGAGAGAGAGCTATGCTTCATGTTCATAACAAAACTAAAACCAAGAGAGCAATTAAATGGAATTAATTAAGAAAAATATAAAATTGTTGTAGAAATATAGAAACTGACTTATAGACACAGTGCAGAGGAGTCTTGGTTGCAGAAGTATTTGGTTTCCACAAATTGCAAACTCATCTGCAGTGTAAACCTATAATTTCAGAAAAAAGATCTGACTGTTAGATTAGTCTCTGTATAAAAGACCTTTTCTCGAACCCACACAAAAAAAAACCCTATTCACTGCCGTCAAAAGCTGGCCCGAGTCAAACTGAAACATCCATCCCCACTGAAAAAAAAACATACACTTACACACATACTCACCTTAACATGTTATACCCACAGCTCCGCGACCACACATTGTCATAACAAGACAGCAACGTCGCGCTTTACCAGAAATCTGTCACACTCTATGGTATAGCTTCAAATATCACTTCAAATGTCCCACTGACAGCTGGAGTTGAACACACGTACACACACACACACACACACACACACACACACACACGCATGCATGCATACAGACAGTATATTGTGGCTTCTGTGCTGTAAAACTACTAGTTCAACTAGTTCTTATGATCTTTTTCAACCTCTGATATTCATTTGTTTTGTCAAAGCAGTCTGGTTATTATAAAAACTATCAGCAGCGCTAACAAGAACAAAATTTCATGTGTGTCTGGACCTCAAGTCTTACTTTTAGGTATTTGTCCATGGGTTAAATTAATATTTTCAATTTCAGTTATCTTTAAAAAAGTTTTAAAATGTATATTAATGTTGTTCTAAGTGAAATTCAAGGTATTTCAACAGGGATTAAACAGGTGTGCATCGGAGTTTCTTTGAACTGCTTAGGGAATCACTTTTAAAGCTGAATCATTTAAATCAAGTATTTTATCGAACAAATAATAATCTTCATAAAATTGCAAACATAAATCAACAGTCTCACAAGATGAATGCAGTATGTTAATGTATACATCAGAAAAGATACTTATTTCTTTAATCAATATAATTATTTATTTATCCCTCACAGATTAGTTGGGTTTTGTTCAGTTCGGAAGACTCATGTAGTGTAAATAGTTTACGTTTCAGGAGAAGTTTGTTTATTTCAGTGCTTGTTTCACTACCATTAAAAAAAAAGGTTTAAAGTAATAAAACAATATGGATTTATTTATTCTTTATTATTTATTATTATTTTTCTTTAATTATAGTATGTAGTGGTGATATAGAATATTTAAGTATTTTTAATGTTTTAGTTATTGTTTATCTATCTGCAATTTTGTGACCAGACCAGGCACTAATCAGAAAGGTAGAAGAAAGAAATGTGAAAAAAAACTTGTTGACAAACAACATTTGTTACTTGTTTTCCATCAAAAAAGGTAATAAAATTATCATAAATTATTTATTTATGAATTCCATTTTTCCTGGGTATTTTGTCAATGTCCAAATTCCATTATCTTGATATCCATTATCAAGAGATTTTTATATTCATTATTAAACTAATTTACCAATTTTCTTAAGAGCCAACAGAGAATTGTCTATTATATGAACTACTAAGAGTGAACAGTCGATTCTGAGCATTAGGTTTATTTGCTTCCTGATTATACTGATTATGAAATATTTTACAAATGTAAAATGCTTTTGTTTATAAATCTATTTGTATATAGAAATGACATCAGTGACATTCACCTGCAGTGTTTTTGAAATCTTTGTTACATTTCTGAAAATATTATAAAGGTTTGTAGCCTGATAAATGCAGAATACTTTACCACCTGTTTATTTATTTATTGCTTATTTATTTATTTATGAGAAATGCAAACCACTGACATTTTCTCTTGTCCGTGATAGGAAATGTTAATGCCACATACCTGCAAATTCTCTCTCTCTCTCTCTCTCTCTCTCTCTCTCTCTCTCTCTCTCTCTCTTTCACACATACACAGAGCCATGTTATTTTTTAATGTTTTTAAAATGTGTGAAAATGGGGCTCTAAAAGAATAGAAATGAGAAAGGGAAAAAAAGAAAGTGGGCAGATATGTACACCTACAGACTGTCTGACGCTTGGTTATACTGCGGCTCTACAGCATCACTATACTGTAAAAACGGCTGTGAACTGATCATTGTTTAAGATAATAAGCAATTCATTAAAAGGCATAACAGCTTTACCGTTATTAAGCTGGAAATCAATGGTCTTAATACAATCACGGGCCTTAATACAAATCTGTCACCGTGACAAAAGTGAGAGCATCACAAGTGAGTTAACAGTCTGACAAATTACTAAGCCAAGTTTGACAATTAATTACCAAGCAGACTGCACCAAACCGTTGTTGTGTGGATTGTTGTGTGGAAAAAAAAATGCTTTTTCATCTTGAGTTTTAGTAAAGAGGAAGTTCTTGAGTTTTATATAGTTCAGAATAGTGGTGTGTATGACATACTTAGACACACCTGTACGTACTTATACTCTTCCTTTTCCTGCCCTGTAAAATAACGGCAGGTGGCACATGGCCAAAAGACCCAGTGACAGAAATAAAAACACATACATTGCATCCTAGTCACAAGAGAAGACAATGAGTGAGAGAGAGCAGTTACCTGACACCAGAGGTAGCATATGCAACATTTATTTTTATTTATTTGCATTTATTTTTGCTTGTTGGCAAACACACAAAGCTAGAGTGTCCTATCCAGCTGTAATAATACTGTTTCAATGCACTCATTTCACTCGTATTTGTTAGTATTAGAACACAAATACTAAATACTTGTAAGGAACTCATTTCTACAATAGACACTGCCTTCTTCCTTATTCCAAAACTAAAATGAGCATAGGATGAGCTGAGAATAAACAGTGCATATTTAATATTAGCTTTGTATTGTGAAAAGGAGCCTTATCCATTATGTGTGTGTTTTTGTTAATTGTCCTATCCTGCATAAGGATAGGACAATAAAACAGCTTGTTTGGCCTCTAGCTGTAGTTTGTCCAAAGGCACCATGCTATCCACAGCTAGCTTCTCTGGATCTGTACTGAGACGAACCCGGGCCTCAGCAGGGAGATCGCTGTTGGCCAGTGCTATTGTGACAGGAGAACTGCCCCAGTTTAAGGCGGTGATGAAGCGTTCACTCTGATCCCACAGGCGAAGGAATGCAAACGAGGAGGTGGACCTGTATAGAGAGGAATATTCACCATGTAGCAGAGCTCTTTCTTTACTTCTGAGGTCACTGAGAGCCTTAAAGAAGCTTCGTAATGCACTTCGTCCTGCTCTTACAGTCTGAGGCAGAGAGAGAGAGAGAGAGAGAGAGAGAGAGAGAGAGACAGAGAGTGAGACAGAGACAGAGATGAATGAAGCTTTTGGGGGTTAAAAATGACAGCTTAAATAGCTTGTAATGTACATTTGGTCCTATATTTGTAAAGCTTCTCAGAATTATATGTTTAATACTACAGACAATCATTATGTTTGGGTAACCTCATATTTCTTTGACAAACCTTTTCATACCTAGGATGAATAATATAAATAGTATATTATAAATAATAATTTCTGACCAATTGCTTGCTTCTTAGTCTGAAAAACACATTTCCCCATTTGTTATATAATTATATGTTATATAATTATATAATATGTTATATAATTGCTTTCAGTCTAATGAAAGCAATTATATATAATAGATGCACCGACATCTCATATTCTTGTTATGAACATGGTTCTAATTTTATGTCAATTTATGCAACTCTCAAAAATTGCATTAAGAAGATATTTGTTGTTATGTAATTGCAACGATGATGGCAGTGTGCCTGCAAATACTAAAAATAGTGAACCTACTAATCACGGGCCTGCGTTAATTTAGCTTTTTTTTTTTTTTATCATGGCAATGTTACAAATCATTAAGACACCCACAAAAACCTTATCTGGAACATCTGTGATTGGTCAGACTAGACACAGACCACATTACTGTTTTTGAAGAGTCTTCATTTGCATATTGCATTCTGAGATATCAGTCTTCTTGCAAAGGAAATGTAGACCTGAGGTAAGGTACAGTAAGGAACTGTTTTAGTGTTAAAAGTGCGATAATATGTTTGTAATCACCTTTGCTGTTTCATTGTTCTCTTCATCTGGATTTTCCAAGTCCCAAATTTCAGAAACAGATTCCTGAGAAGAAACATTTAAATAGAATTAGGCCCAATCTCAAACAAACTCAAAGCAAACTCTTTACAGAAAATCTAAAAAAAAAAAAATAGTGATTTTTTTTTCATGTACATCTACATTGAAGATGCTACTCAGCCCAGATTTTTTTCTATCTATCCACCAGTCTGTACTCACCACCTCCTTCAGTCCAACCTCATCCCCTCTGTTGAACACTGGGGTGCCAGGCAGGGTGAAGAGCAGCATGTGGTAGAGGCGTGTAGGCAGATATAAACTGTGGTCGCTCAGGCTCCAGGCAAGTTTGGAGTGGTTGGAATAGAGCAAGTTCTCAGCCTGCTGTACCCAAGACAGATTAGAGCCTGGCAGTCTTGTAAGCAACAGATCAACTTCAGAGCTCTCAAGCAGCCGAGAGACAGTGTCTTCAGCCTGATTGCTGACCGAACCTATCAGAGCACTAAGAAAGAACAAAGGCATTAACAAGGTATAGATTCTCCCTTTAAATAAGACTTGACTTTAGGTCTTATTATAAATGTGCCATTTTTTATATAATACCCAGTAAGTAAATATAAATCCAACATCATAGAGTTACTGTATTTATTTCCAACATCATATGTAGTTATTTTTACATTTTAACAGATCATAATGTACCTGAGCATGGAAGAGCAAATCCAAATAATTCTACTAATTAGAGTTTGTGCACTGAGAATTAAAATGGTGGACATATTGAATAATTTCTTTAAATAAAAGCTGATTGATTTGATATTTTGGATTTTTCTCTTATGGTGCCATACTTATGGTACTCCCTTGTTCCGAATCTAAATGTTGATTTTTTTTTTTTTTTTAATTTTTTTTTTTTTTTGTATGTGTAATTATGCTGTTACACAAAGATATAAGCATGGGGATCTAGCAGCACTGCTAATAATATAATAAATAAATAAATAAACCTTTGGCCAAATACTTCAGTGCAACCACAAGATGTCTCTACAGAACCATTTACCTTTTTTTATTCCCTTCTGAGGTGTTGGTATGAACAATATTCTCAACAGAACGCCACGTAGGAGTATTGACAGTCTGGTCCACCTGAGAAAAGTGAAAGCCATCCACTCCTTTTTGGAGCCAGTAGGCACATGCATCCTGGTAGAGAGCAAAAGAAAAAGATTCTTCGATACAGTAATATTTTCTAATGCAAGAACTATGATCTCATTTGAACTTTAGCTAACTCTCTTTTTTTTTTATATACTCTACAGATGTGCCGTACTGACTAAAGCTTACTCTAAGTTTTTTTTCAAGATCAGCAACACTGATGAACCAGGGTGCATGTCCCTTATAGTTGGGTGTCAGATCCAGCACTATAGAGATACCTGAGAGAGACACAGAAACAAGTAAAACAAGCTGTGTAATGTAACGCCATCATGGGTTTCCCCTGCAGTGTAAATACATGAATGAATCTATTCAATGTGGCAACACACTGACTTACATAAAGACAGGATTATTACTTTTTGCTTTTTTGCTTTTATTGCTTTTACTCTGCAATGAGATTGTAAATAACAATATATCGGTCATGAATTTTAATGACCCTCACCCTTCTTGTGGGCTCTTTCTAGCAGGCTCTCCAGGTCTTTCTCATTGCCCATAACAGGGTCAATTTCTTCTAATCTCAGTGTAGCCAGTTGGTTTTCCTGAACAGTGTGTATTGGGCCCAGAATCAACCCTTTCAGCTTCAGCTGGTTCAGACTGTCCAGCTTGTCTTCTATTCCTGCAAAAGCCAGAGCAAACAGCAAAATCAGTACAAAGCATACAAAACCACAGCCCTGTGGTGACGATGTTCATAAATATTAAAGATTAAGAACAGTTTTGTGGTTAATAACTGATATAACACCATATTTAATTGCCTCCAAACTGAAATTCTTTTTTGTGGTTGTGATTGCAC
Organism: Synodontis membranacea; assembly: GCA_025674565.1. NCBI lineage: Eukaryota > Metazoa > Chordata > Actinopteri > Siluriformes > Mochokidae > Synodontis > Synodontis membranacea. Next base: position 11,626,683 of record JAOVYU010000051.1, read on the forward strand.
AGAGAAGCCATGTATTTTATTACAATTACCCAAAAGCAAGAAAAAGTTAAAGTAATATGAAAATCCCTGAGCAGGCAAGACTTTTTGATGAGAGAGGCAAATTTCTCAATTTCAGCATGTGATCTCCAGCATGAGGGTCACAAGGCTCTGGTAGGTTTTGCAATAGCTGTAACTGAGGCTGTATACCAGACTACTAAACCTAGTGTGAAAAAATAATCAAGTCAGTGTGAATTATATAGTTCCATCTTATCCATCTTAAATGATGTGGTATATTGGGCACAGTCAAAGTATAAGATTGGTTTCCCTAAGCCATTGTAGCAACTTGATATATGGTACTTTGACCTCCAGTTTATTATTCATTTACTCCTGTTGAAGCCTATTATTCAATAACATGGAAACTTATAGGAATGGAATGTAGTTAAGAAAGCAAGGAACTCTTACTATAAATCAAAGAAGAATTCTTTCTAAAATATCACAATGGATTATGTTTTAATGTGCATGCATGTTGTTCCAGGATTGAGGTTGAAGGACACTCCATATCCTCTCTGTGATTTACTGATTACTACAATAGAAGATTGCTGGGAAGCACAGGACAAGTATTTCCAATAAATACAATGTAAGTTTAACCTAAAATAACAGATATAGCATTATTTCAATACCTTTAAAGCCTTCTGAGTAGCTGTTCACATCAGATATCTGGTAGAGCGGCCCCTCATTCCACCAGTGCATTTCAGGGATGGGTTTACACCGTGGAGCCTGAACAATGATCACCACTGCCCCGGCCAGCATACCAACCCAACCAAGCCAGAAGAGAACCAACAAGGCCCAGCGAGTCCGCACCCATCTGAGAACACAGTGACAGTCAGGTTCAAACTAGTAGTGCACCAGAAGAATCACTTGTCGTATCCCATCGCAATATTACCTCCTCAAACAATTTTTGTTTGTCTGTTAACTAACTGAGCTCACGTTCTTCATTATACTTCTTCCAGAGTCAGGAATTGTCTTGTGTCATGAATAAGATGATGATATATTTATTTAGCACCCTATTTTATATTTTATTCACTTAGAGCAGTAGACATTTCTGCATTTTTCTAAGAAATCAATACAATTGTTGTCGGCCTGATGTTGATGGTTTGTGATATTACGCCACAATTAGAAACGCTTAGTGCATCTGAGAGCACATACCCTGTGGTGCCTGCTACTCTCATCAGCTCTTCTTTAGTCAGGCCAGTGAATTTGACCTCTTTTTCCTCCGGCACCTTCACTTTCACACAGCCATTCTTTTCCGTGTCTGTGTTCATCGACTGCTTCTCCTGCTCCAGCTCCTTCAGCTCCACTTCCTTCATATCAGCATCTTTACTCATGGTGCCTCAAGTGAATTCTTAGCCAGAACACAAGATGTAAATTATGACATTAAACCGCCGCAAGTTCTTTAACTACGCTGATCCTGGACTTCGATCAATAATCGTGACCTTAACGCTGCAAATTTCAATAACTCCTATGACATAAATGCTAACTTAAGGTCTTTATGTCTTAATTATTCTTATTTTTATCTTTTAAATAGCTCAAAATTTAAAGGATTTTCATAATAATTCAATTTCCATGTGTATTATTATAATATATTCTAATATAAATTAAACTATATCCAAAGTCAAATCCTGTAAAATAAGAGTATTGCTTAAAGTTTACATTACCAATAAAGAGAGTAAGTAGGTCTCTTCTAACAGGGCCTTTGTTGGTCCAAATCCTGCCACTTACACCAGGAAAGCCTGTGGCAGTGACATTAGCTCTTATATATCCCTATAGACCAGCCCCGGCTCTAAACTCTGCCCCTGTGCATGTATTGGCTGGATCTGAATGATGTCAGAACAGGGCCAGTGAGAAGCTGCCATCATTGCACAGAATGATAAGTCCAGACAGTGCTGTCATGAAGTGATAAGGATGTCTTTTTCATGGCCCCATTGTGACATCCAGGGTCATAGCCACAATCGGTGACACAGGTTGGCAGCTGCCCCCACTTGCTACCCTAACTCACCCTCAGATCACACCTCTGAGAGATTTATTGCTCCTGTGCTATTCATACAGAGTTAATTCATCATATAAAACTCACTGTAGTGTCGTAGGAATTTGAATCAAATCATTTGAATTATTAGGAACTGTAGAGCAGCCATGAATCCAAGTCATTCTTTTTGCAAATTATCCTGTGCACATTCAACTTTGTCCTGTACATATTAATATTATCAGTGTTATGACAGTTGCTTCACCATTTAGTCTGCTATTGATGGGAATTCCATCTCTTTTACTGAGTCCAATAATTTGACTCAACTCACTGTTTTGGCTCCCATATGCCTTGAATCCCGTTTGCCTTCTTTGTTCTCTCTAGATAGTCTTATATATATATATATATATATCTTATATATCAAAGTCTTTTGAGCAGTGATTGTTCTTATTTTTTTTGCCTATTTATGGCTGATAATGTGTCATGAAATTACCCTAACATCTGTGTAATAACTGAACATTGAAGCATCCGTGCATTACTATTATTTACTGTTATTAGGTTTATCCTGACAAATGTTCAGCTGTTCATTTATTCTTATTGTTTATTTAATTGTAGGATTTGAATGAATCAACAGTGTAGCCTGAGTAAAGCTATACTGGAAATTTAGCTAACCATGGCATCCACAGTAATTATGCTGTCCTGTCATAAAATATGACTTAATTGAATATGTGACTCAAGTTCAAAGTACAGTAGTTTACTTTGAAGCACCTTTATCATGATGATATCAGTTAATAAAGCTGTGCATGCAAAGCCAATGTCCTTTAAAACTGTAAAAGAGACAAAGTACAGTCCTAAGTAATGGCTTAGTAGGCCTAATGCTGAACTGTGTTTTGTAAAATAAAAAGAAAGAAAGAAAAAAAAGAACAGGAATCTCATGTGTTCTTGTGTTCTTGTATTGGGTCATACTCATCTGTCCAAGTAAAAATAATGAATGTGGTTGCGATCCATACTAATCATCAGGTTCTCTCCCATTCTTTACTGTATATATACACTATTAGGATTCTTTATGCTGGGGTCATTTCAGTGTTCAAGCTCACACCAGTGCATAATTCTTCCTCGGCACCAGCCTTTGCCCTAGAATTTATGGATGCATGTATTTATGGACAAATTTATAGATTCATAACTTTAAAGTTTACAATTTATATATTTCTTTGACAATGTCCATTGTTAAAAGTGCTACACAAATAAAATTGAATTGAAATTGAGTTGAATTTCCCCTCTATAGCATATGGCGGTTACAAGACCACCGCATTCACCCTCAAACCATTCTTCATTACCCTATGCACCCATTCTCAGTTCCCCTTTCCCATGGAAAGAGGAAGACTGTGAAACCTGGTTTATTTTTTCTCATGTCTCAGCAGGGGATGCAGGGCTTTTCAGAGATATTCAACAGGGGTTAGAGTGGACCCGCCATAGCCTGCCTGATCCTGCTGTCTAAGCCCAGCTTCAAAGGCATGAAAAAATAAATAATAAAAACTAGAGCGGACTGGATTGGTCCTCCAGCAGGTTTGTTTTTCTGCCTTTTATGTTTTATGTCATTGTTAGAATAAACCTCAAAGCTGCAGTATGGCTATATTTTACTTGCAGGATATACAGGAAGCTAGCGTCTTTCATTTGTGTTTATGGCCGTGCATTTCTATATACACTGGAATTTACTACTTTATTGCTTGGGGTCTACATGGAAAAGTGATGGCAAACTTGTTTTTATTGCTCCGTAACTAATAATATAGGATAAAGGTTAAAATGAATACCAAAAGTAGATGGCATTAGATACACACCAAATGTTGCTAAATGAGTGTAGATTTCTGTGCTTATTTGCCATAAAACATAAAAGTACACTGCATTTTACAACTGCACACACCTTGTTTAGATATCTGAAAGAGTAGCATGTATCAAGTATTGGAACAGAATATTAATGATATTATTTTAGTATATTATTTAAAAGCAGGCTTGTTTCCCTCAGGGCACTAAATGTTCTGCTCTTCAAACATTTAAAGTAATGGAAACTTCTCATTATCAATATGACGCATGTAAAAGAATTTGAACCTGAAAGCAAAAGCTGAGATTTATGGTAAGTTAAAATAAGTTATGAATTAAAAAGAATTCGTTTTAATACCTGTACTAGGTCAGGGAGCTATGTGACTATAAGATACATGTCTCAGTTTATAAAAGTGTGTAGCACAGGAGCACTTATGTTCGAAATACTGTATTTTAATACAGAAGGTGTGTAAACAACAAAGTTGGTCCTAGTGAAACAGTGTTAACAAAGTGTATGAGTGTGTGTACATAAGAGACGAGCAGGTCCTGCGCTGTTGCCTGTATTTGCTTAAGCCAGGGGAAAAAAAACACTCTCACTGCTTCTTACTTATCTCCTCCTTTCAGCTGCACCTCCCTTTCTGAAATGCTCAACCATGTTATTTCACCAGTATGAACATTGCTTTGTCAGCCATTTAATTGTCTCTTTTTTCTTTTTTATCTCTTCATGTCTTTTATCTTATCTGCTTTTCAGTTCTGCTCATTTCTAGATTTGAGATAAGTGTCATTTTCTTGCTCTCAGTAGTACCTCATGGAAACAAAGTCTAGTCTTTTCCTTTTACTTCTTTTTTTCTCTCATTCATTCTCTCTCACTCTTTTACCCCCTCCCCTCTTTTTCTGTCTGTCTCTCACAGAGAACAATGTCGGAGTGTTTTTCCTGGGTGACAGAACTGAATGTTGTACCCTCCATGTCGCAGAGGAGAATTTCAAACAGGCCTGAGGGGCACCAGGGGCACACGGATCAATCCCACACTTTCCTTCCTCTACACTGAGCACTTTCTTTTCAGTTTCACGAATGAAGGAAAAATCTCTGAAAGATGATAAACACTCAAATGACTACTCTGCATTGCTGATAATTTGGTTTATTTATGTATTTAATTTAGTAGGGAAGAAATAGCTTTAGATTTAATGGATGGATGGAAATTTGAGACATGCCCTTTCAAGATTTTAGTTCAGTAGTGTTCTAACAATATCTAGATTCTGCACCACGTGTTCGCATTGCTCCCTCTTGTGGTACATCTATGGCAACACTGGTCTTCTGATTCAACCAGCAAAGGCTCACTGTCATGGGTGTTGATTGTTTATTGGTTAATTTAAGAGTCGCTTGTTATTACTAAATGATCCTTTTTATAGAGCTTACTTGATGATGATACCTGAGGACATGAAAATTTTGTTTTGATTCTGCTTTTTAGAAATTCCAGTTATAAAATATCAAAGGTCCTCCTACATGACTCAAACATGAAACAAACAGTTTTTTTACATAATTATTTTTGTTTATACCTGCCCATGATATTTGCTAATGAGCTTTGTTTATTCCCCAAAATTGTAATAAATTAGTCATTTAAACAACAGTGACCTTAACCAAGTAAACCAGAACATTCCCTGGCCTTTCTTTGTCCCGCAAGGTGCAGATCTGGGCACCCGCTCTCAACTGCATGCTGCCACTTTTTAGCAGTCCTGATGTACACCTCTAATTCAGGATAAGTAGAACAAAACAGTACTTAAGTGTCCTAAAAATCTATTGCTTTAATTGGAGTCTTTTGCCAGGTGAGCTGGGCTGAATGCTAAAGGCAGCAGCTCTCTCAGACTTGTCTTCTTATAGGACCCATCAGGCTTGGTCAGGTAAATGTCCCATTCTGTACCAAACTGAGAGGAAGAGAAATCGATAAATACAAGAAGTGACATGATGGGGGGGGGGGGGGGGCCTATAATGTTTTTTGCAGTAATTCACACATGCATGCTCAAGTACATGAACAAGTAGACCTTACCTCCATTAACACCTGTCGACAGGCCCCACAGGGTCCCACAAAACTATCTTTAATATCACTGTGGGAAAGCAAAAGCAGAAAATGGCAAGTAATGTCAACATCAACATTTAATAATAAACTTGCTCTCAAGAATACACCTGACTACATGAGTCCCTGTGCCCCAGATCAAAATTCTGCCCTCAACATACTTCCCAGTAAGTAATGCATGGCAATGGTTAATGTTTGTGAGCCTTACCATGTGACTGCTATAGCTGTAAAACTTCTGTGGCCCTCAGCTACAGCTCTCTGTATGGCTGTTCGCTCTGCACACACTGTAAGGCCGTAAGAAGCATTCTCTACATTGCAGCCTGATATACACACATACACACAATGCACGTCAAAGTAAGCCCTGACAGCTGAAAAATCAGAGGTACTGCATGTTTCCGTATTCCCCTTATTAGCATTAATCATGTTACATTAAAATTTGATCTCTGCAGTCCAGACCTGAAAGTTTCCAATTATAGCCCATACATGTATACCTGTGATTATAGCACCTCCTGATGTCAAAATAGCAGCACCTACTGGGAACTGGCTATAGGGACAATAAGCCATGTCTCGTGCCTTCAAGCATTTTGCCACCAGTTCTGCAACTTGATGAGACAGGAACATAAAAGAACAATTGCTTAAATAAATACAGTTTAATTAGTTAGACAGGGTTATAACCCATACATACTCATGTATGCAATTATCTAATCAGCCAATCGTGTGGCAGCAGCACATTCCATAAAATCATGCAGATACGGGCCAGCAGCTTCGGTTAATGTTCCCAAGAAAATATGATCTCAGACAGTGATTTTGATTGTGGCATGATTGTTGGTTAGAGATGGGCTGGTTGGAGTATTTCTATAACTGCTGATCTCCTGGGATTTTCAGACACAGTCTCTAGAGTTTACTCAGAATGGTCCAATAAAGAAAAAATATATAGTGAGCAGACAGAAACACCTTGTTGATGAGAGAGATCAATGGAGAATGGCCAGACTGGTTCAAGCTGACAGAAAAGCTACAGTAACTCACATGACCACTCTGTACAAATGCGTTGAGACAAAAAGCATCTCAGAACGCACAACACATCCAACCATGAGGTGGATGAGCTACATCCACCTCAGCAGAAGACCCCATCGAGTTTTACTTCTTTTAGAGAAGAACTGAAATCTGAGGCTGCAGTGGGCACAGGCTTGCCAAAACTAGACAGTTGAAGACTGGATAAACACAGCCTGGTATGATTCATCTCAATTTCTTCTGAGAAACACAGATGGCAGTGCAGTGAATTTGGCACCAACAGCATGAATCTGTGGACCGTCATGCTGTTGGTGCCAACAACAGCATGAATCTGTGGACCTTCAGTGGCCTTCCCAGTCACCCAGGCAAGGTTTTTTAGAGGTGGGAGGAAATTCCCAGGAAAAGAACCCAGAGAAAACTCACACTGACAGAGGGTGAACTGCCTCCATACAGACAGTAACCTGAGCTCGAGACTGAACTGGGGACCCTGAAATTATAAAGTGGCAATGTTCCCCATATATGACACTATTAGACAACTGCAAATCAAAACTCAGATTTTTTTTTTTTACATTTTGTTAGTTCATGTCTCTGGACAATGTCCAAAAAACTGAACCCAGTATCGTAAAAAAAATTTTTTACTGTTCATATGGAATGAAGAGTATGGTAACATCTTGTATACAATTTATGCTTATTCAAATAATTAATGTTAAGCCACAGCATTCAAAATAGAATAGAAACGGTTTAGAATTTCGACTATTTTTATACTCGCACAAAATCCAACTTACTAGCCTAAGATTACCTTAAAACAATGCTTCCCCCTACTGGACATGTTTTGAACTACAATACTGCTAACAACATTCCAAGACCACCTTCGGACAGAAGGAATGTATTTTGTGAAAAAGTGAAATAAAAAAAAAAAAAAAAAAAAAAAAAAAAGTTAATCAAATGAATAAATTTAATATTAATTCATTTAATAATTTAATTTAACATTTGTTTATTTCCACATGCTCGTAATCATTTAATTACTTATTATATACATTTATTTTATAATTGCTGTTACATGACACACCACACAAACGCGCGGATAGAAAATGTTACCGAAATCTTGTTTAACAATTACTGCTGCAGAATGTTAGAAAAACTATATATAATTAGCCATTTCTAAAAATGGCCAAGGTAAAGGCTATTAATGGCCAAGGTAAAGGCTTTTACCGCATTGTAACAGTGCCTTCCAATCAATCAGATGCTGTGTTTGTTGATGATTAGTTTATCTGTTCTAGTTCATATTAGCTTTATTCTTTTTACCCAGCTGACAACCTCCTGATGTAGCCATCTATGAACTTCATTCTCAAAATCAGTGTCTGAGATAGAGAGAGCGTCAATAAGACCATTTACTTCAATCAACTCACCTTGCCACAGAATCAAGGCTAAGACCAGATCGTATTTCTTCAGATACTGCCAAACACTTCCAATTAACTCTTCGATATCCAAAGTCGCCACAGATGTTGTAACAGATGTAGAGGCCTACTTCTGTGTGTAAGCAACCTCCGATACCACCATAGTAACCTGCTTACCTTACAGGTGTAAACAATCTTTTTGAGAGGATCAGACACTATATCCCGCCCGCCAAATCTGATGGGTGATTTGACAGGCTTAATAATTTTAAGGAGCGCAGTACCAGGGTAACCATCAAATAAATGACACAATATTAAAAAAAACACACACACGCACATTTGGGCCCAAATAGATTTAAGTTTAACATACTTATTTATTTTTCAACCAATTTATTGACATGTTAAGCAATTATTTCACATTGTATTTCATTTAGGCTACTTTTCTATTATTGTATTGTGTCACAAAACGCATTCCACATGGAAACATGCATATA
>JAOVYU010000051.1:11637039-11648799 GCA_025674565.1 Synodontis membranacea
AGTGTTTGGGACACGGCCCACTGTTACTGAGTGTTTGGGACACGGCCCACTGTTACTGAGTGTTTGGGACACGGCCCACTGTTACTGAGTGTTTGTGACTGAGTGTTTGTAACTGAGTGTTTGGGACACGGCCCACTGTTACTGAGTGTTTGGGACACGGCCCACTGTTACTGAGTGTTTGGGACACGGCCCACTGTTACTGAGTGTTTGTGACTGAGTGTTTGTAACTGAGTGTTTGGGACACGGCCCACTGTTACTGAGTGTTTGGGACACGGCCCACTGCAGCTGACAGTCCTGACAGCTGAATAGCTCACAGCACGGTTTTACTCTTGTAGTCTACGGCATGAACTGCACTGTGAAATCTCACCACGGAGAAACCAATCTAAACCGTATACTAGATAGCGTTTGTCCTGCAATATATTTAATTTGGGCAAATCCAAAGCCTGTGTTACTGAGATAGCGGACACTGATGATCAGATCATTCCCGGATATACAATATATGCCCAGGTCGTGTGCAGGTAATAAACATTCTCTTATTTTTTAACATTAAATTAGTACTTACCAGCCATAGCGTATTAAAGAGCGGGAACACGTTATATAACAGAGCTTACAAAAAATTTACAGCAGCCCTGCATAATGTCATTAAGTCATACTCGCGTTTTTGCGTAAGCTCTTGCAAGGTGCTGTTCGAGTCCTACTCGCCATTGGCTGGACACCGATTACGTCAGTGTGAAGGGCGCCTATTGGAGCAATGGGTGGCGTCTCTGCTGGGAGAGCTGTAACGTCAAAGGATTTATGTATAAAACAAAATGTATGTAGTGGATGTGTCGTGATTGCAAAAGTTAGAAAAGAAGGTATGTATTTTATTCTGTGGATTTGGATAAATATTGCAAAAGAAAAAAATCCCAAAATTGAAATGCTAGTTCAAAACATGATATCCATACTGTATATTAAGGCACCGGAGAATACGCCAGTCTAACACACTGGTATACAAAATAACACATACAGCACGGAATCAAAATACACACACATACAATGCACAGGATATTGAACCAAAAGGCAAACAGGTAAAGAGTCCTCTTACAGTAGAGTCCCACAGCTGAGGAATTAAAGCTTGGAGGGTATATGGAGTAAACCCAGACTGATCCTGAAAAACAAAACATTGGCATATTTAGGACTGCTGAATGAACCACTGATTATTAAAACATTTATGAGTCATTTACATTTAACACTGAGAAATTACTTTACCAAGCTTACTTAATATGTTTAGTGTTCTTTCTTTAAACAAAAAAAAAAAACACATTTGCGCAGGGTTTTCCCCTGTGAGTAACTGTTTTCTTTATTTCCAACACATTTTCTTTACCCCCAACTTTCATTTCTCTTTTTCAGTCCATTTCTTACCTGTAATAAACCAGACGATGCTGAAAAGGATGCTGCCGAGAATACATAGAATGCAGATCTGCTTCCAGAATCCTTCATCCAGTGTGTTCTCCCAGTAAGCCAACATCAATAACATGAGCCCGCATCCACCAATAATAATCAGATATATAGGGATGTAGGGCTGAATGGGGCATTCATTGAAATGAATGGCTCCTAAAGAAATCATGGCACAGAGCATACTTTCATGACACAGGTAATATAAGACTCAGAAAAACTAGCCATACAATTAGCCACGTTTATTGTTTGAATCAGTATAACCCCATAGCATAAAAACAAATGAAATTATCAATTAACTGGTCAGCCATGAACTGGTTTTGAGAATTAAATAATTTAAGAATTGCTATTTACCTAATCCCACAGTTGTTATCAGAACCATCCAAGCAAGCAGATTCAGCAGCACTACAAGTATAACGTATAAAAGCCATCACAAATATCTGTAAATGACATACAGCCTAACTGCTCTCAAAACCTTTATGTATTTAATTACCATAACTCTTACCAATGAATGATTTACGAACAGCAGTCCTTTGTTCTGTTTCCATCTTCAGTGATTGTTCACTGAAAGCTAATGTGCAATATGACTGAAATATAATAGAACTTTTCTTAAAGAATTTAATACAGCAACCAAGAACCTATGTAGTTTTACCTTATAAAACCTGGAAGTTAAGCTTGAATTTTTTGCAGCACTGTTATATCTTGCATAAACATTTTGACACATCTTTGACACACTTCCTTCCTGAGTTTAGTTGTTGGGCAACCTGTTTTTAGAGTATACCAGAATATTTTTGAAAAGAATTTCTGTAGCCAACAAATAACTGTAGTGTATGCAAAATATTATACAGCACATCTTACTGACATCTTAGTGACTTTCAAATTACACTTCCCTTCTTCCATATGTGGAAAAATATCAGATGAAAAACTATGTGTTGTTTTTGTTTTAGATGAACTTTGAAATGGTTTCATAGCTCATTCCTAACCTCAGCAACAGCATATGTTCTGTTAAGATGCAAGTAAAACAGTTATTGAAAAGAGGAACCATATTTTGCTAGACTTTCACTGTTGACTCATATTTTGATTTACATAAAATGAACTTTCATTGACTTGGCAGTCAGGAAATTATAGTAGTTAAAGTGATGTAGCTTGTAATGTAGTGACCAACTTATATTGCATAATCAACATATCCTTGATATTGCATCAAAACAGGGTCTTATAAAATCACAGATTAAACAGAAGCAAGTAAGGATTACATGATTTGGGTATACAGTAGGTACAAATGAAACGACACATTCTTTGTGTAGTAGCCGTAAATAAGCAATTTTGAAATAGTCATCACAAACCCACAAAATAAATTACAACAAGGGTTAAATAAATTCCAAGTATAAAACCCAAAGGCAGGGAAAATAATAAATGATGGCTACTCTTGCAGTAACTATTAATCCATACTATCACACAACCTGCAAAAGCAGGTCAAAACATATCCAATGATGACTAAGTGTTGAAAAGATTTATGCCTCATTTCCCTGAAGGTAAAGAACTACTTCAAGTACCAAATTCAGGTTATGAGTCATTACACATAAACACCATAAATCATCTTAAGACGAGGAGTCCTAAAGTGGACCTAGTCCAAAATGAGAGTAAATATTGTAAACCTCTTCGTTTAATTACATGAAGTACAGTAATTGTATGTACTGTAGTAATATAGTCTGTATTATCTCTGCATCCAGTTCTCTCTCTGTAATATGTTTAAAAATACATACATATGACAGTTTAAAATTTATATGTAAACTTTTTAACCTCTGTGTTTACAAGAGTAAAACTGTCCTGCTGTTCATTACCCACTTGACTTTTCTTTCATTCACAACATTTCAGGAAATTGTCCTTATATGACACTGCTTTTGAGTTCTTTTGGTAATTAATTTCTGGAGCCAGCTGCAGCAGAGTCCGAGCAGTGCTATCAGAATGGTAACGTATATAGCATTTGTAATCCAGAAAGCAAACTTGTAGACGATCCTCTCACAGTAGTCAGTAGATAGGCGAAACTCGTAGTTTGGTTCATATGCCATGTACACAAAAACGCTACCTGGAACAGAAATTGCTTAAAATTGCATCTTTAATTCTAAACATATACTGTTTATATGATATATAGAACTATGTGAGAGCAAATATAAAATTTCCACATTCTTATCTACATTCTCTCTATCCGTACATTTCTATATCATCAATCAAATAGCTTCAATTTTTTAAGCAGAGAAAATGTCTACATTCTTGCTAGCTAGACTAGTAATGTTACTTATTAGTTATTTTTATTGATTTATACTTGCATTCTTGGAACACTGGTGCTGAGGATTTTTGGTGGGATCTGGTCTCTCTCTGCTACACCATCACTTTGTACTACCTCCAATGGTTCCACTACACATTTATCAGGTCGCTTGTCACACTCTGCCTCATACGACCATATGCTTTCCCAAAATCCTTCCAATGCTCTTTTTTTCTGATTCCGTTTGTCATTTAGCTGTCCTTTAGATTTTGACTTATTTTTAACCCTATTATTTTAATCCTTCTTGATGATCACCTCTCTGTAGCTCCTGGCTTACTTTCACACTTACCTGTCAAGAGCCAGATTGGACAAAAAATTTGGAGAAAAAATTTAAAAATCCGGCATAGCAGAATGGGTTGGCCATCTGATTGGCTGCAAGAAAGATAAGGGGTGATCTGGATAATCAAACAGGCTATTCCTCCTAATAGTAGGTAGACAGGAACCATGGGCTGCTTTGGGCAGTCGTAAATGTGTTTTGCCCCTTTAAGAGAAAATGTAAGAAGAACAGTCAACAACCATTTATAAAATGAACACTTAATAACTGATGGATAAAAATGAATTGGATTCTGGAAATGGAACGATGTTAACATGAGCTCAGGCTAAACAACTCCCTTACCTAGGCCAATGATGACAGTTGGCAAAAGACTCAGGAGAAGTCGTATTCTTCCTGGAAGATATAGCAGAATAAGATTAGTAATTAAAAAAAGAAGAAGAAGAAGAAGAAGAAGAAGAAGAAGAAGAAAAACACCCACAATTGTCTTCTGACTTATGAAGGCACTTGTTCATTCTCAGTACAAATACACTTTTATAATGACTTTGCTACCACTCATGTGTGAGTTAACACAGACATGTGTACAGTAAATGACTTGAGTCATTTACTCGATTTAGTCACAGGCAAAAGTATATCTTCACCACCAGTGAAATGAACTTTACTGTCACTTTACGGAATTTTATTTATTTATTAATACTCTCCTTTATTGAACCCCATTATTAAAAATAATAATACTTTCAAAGGTCCAGCTGAGGATTTTTCATTACAAAGGCTGTAGTATTTCAATACCCTAAGACATGGTGCTATTTCATTTCATCATTAATCATAACAGCACCTAACTCTCACATGGGACCCGAGAAACAGGAAGATTATTTATATAAACCCTTCAAAGTTCCAGTTCTTCATTTATAACCTTGAGAATTATAACCACAATGTACTAAAGTGTTTTGTTTCACCTTCATTCGTGGAATTTACATATTAAATGTGGAACAGAATATAGACATGGGTTTGTTTTTCTGATTCATAAATCATTCACAAGTTTATGAGGATAGTCACAGAATGAAAGATTTGACTTATTTACACTTCCATTACTACTTCTTCTTCTTCAAAAAAAAACAGAACCAAAATTTTTAAATTTTTGTAGTTGTATTTACAGTGTATTCAAAAGTCTTTGTTCAATACCAAGAACTATTTTAATTTCTTATCTTTTAAAAACTAGGATCACATTTTACAAATCATTTTTAGATCTGCCATTGTATGAAATTCTATCTTAATATAACTGGAATAAAACAGTTGTGTATAAAATTTGTTACATAAAATGATAAAGAAATATACGTTACTTTGTTACTATCATTGATTCCATCAAATCACACATTATTTAGTTAAAAATCTTACAAATAAGTTTTGTTTTGTTTGTACACTACATATATTGCCCCCTTTTTCAAGATCAGCAAATTGTTCTGTTTGCTCTCTTGCTATTGGGAGACCAGGCAAAGTTTGATGACAAATAAAATAAAAAGAAATTTAAATTTTTGTAGCAATTTATCTTTTAATATATAATATTGGTAATATAATAAATTAGCAATATGATCTGCCTTGACAGTAAATTGTATTGTTTTCAGAAAAATATTGTATATTTCATTATAACAGGTTATGATTTGAAGTTGTTAAAAGATTCAGCATATACCTGTAAAGATGGAGCTACAGACAAATGCTGCATCACAGAAAAACACCATGTTGGTCAGGAGTCCAATTTTTCTACACAAAAACAGAAAAAAGAAAAAATTCAGTTAAACTAACTCAGTTAGCCAACCACCTAAGGAAGGATTAGTTATAGTTAATCAAATTCAGTCTTCGTTCAGTTTTAACCATCTTGAGCATTTTAAATTGAAATTCTCAGTTAAAATGTATGATTTCACTGACCTACGAGAATAGATAATCATCAGCCTTGAACACTATTATTTATAAAGTCATAAAACCAGTCAGGTGCGCTAACTACAGCTAATAAAGGCGCACCAAGTATGTGGTGGATAATGCATTTGTTAGCAAAATTTTAATTCATTTTAATTTCAGTTAATTTATATTTGTTAATCCCAGATGGAATCACAGCACTTCCAATTTTTTCTAAATAGCCAAATTAAGATAATTTTATTGGAAACTGTCATGGTTAGTCCTTGATTTGCCACAGATGATGGATATCAAACAGACAATGATCATTTGGAGTTTTGCTCTGTCTAACAGATGCAGATACTGTATGGATTAATCTGATGAGAAAATGAGAATCCGGGGCTTCATCCCTAACCACATTCTGTGCACCAAATTACCAAATAGCAATGACCCGATAAAAGAGACTGTAATTATCTTCTTCTATTTTCATAATCTTCTCAGTATTACAGACCAGTGTCACAGCAAGATTATATTTCATAGTGCGCACAATAACCACCCACACACTTGTAGGCTACCGTTAATGTCTAGGTTCCATCGCACGCACCTACAATTACTCAGCAAGTGAGTGAGTGAGCAAGAGAGAGAGAGATTGATTCAGGTTTTTTGCCCATTATCGAAACAATACCACCATAAAACTCTCATTACCCAGCACATGCATTTCAAAGACCAGCCAACAGGCCTGAAAAACAATAATCTATAACAGCAGCAACAATTTACTATATTATCAAATACTATATTAAATGTAGCCCAGAGAAATGTGCAGTAAAAGTAGGTAAAAGATAGCAACCACAAAACTAACCTGCTATAAAAACAATCAAAAATCCAGATATGACAATAAAATGAAAAGGTATCCCTACCTATTTGAAGTTCATTCTATGTCTAGCACTAGTAGACTCATGCTGCTCATTTCTAGGCTATGTATTTGCTTGCAAACACACAATATAAGCGAAATCCAGCTAAATCCGATATTGCCAACATCACGATTATGCGCCAGAAATGTTGATCATGCAGTGACTTTAACTCCAATCATCGGCTTTCAATTCACGTTATTCAATAAAATAAAAATCCAAAGACATGATCTCTGTTGTCACAATTTTATTTTCAAGATTTAAATATTTTCAAATGTTTCAAAAATGAACAAAGTCATTAAAAGAAATGTGTACACAGTACGTACGGGATTACGGCACCCGATGCCCATGTAACAGATTAGATTAGATTAGATTAGATTAGATTAGATTAGATTAGATGAAAATACTTTATTGTCTATAGATGTCAGGCAGCGGAGATGGTTGCAGTTGCATTTGCAGTTACGGTTTATTAAAGTTCAGCAAACAATCTGAACAGGTTCAGGTGATCAGCAAACAACATGAACTGGGCAATTCCAAACTCAAGGAATCCAAGAACAAACTGTCATTAACCAGAACAGCATGAATAATAAAGAAAGATTTAGTAAGTTAGGCAATAATGCACTAAGCATTACTTTGTACCGATGTGGAATTTTTTGTATATATTGTGTGTGGTGATTGAGTCAGGTATGTGCAGTTAATAGTCACTTGACTGAATGTATAAGTGCTGGGAACTGTAGTCCATGGCAGCCATGTTTGAAGGCACAAGGTGTTCCACAAACTGGAGCATTGATATGAGTGCAGACAACTAAAATTACAGTATGTCCATTCATCCATTCAAACCCAAAACCTTCTTGGCGACAGTGTAAAATACTGCACCATAATGCTGCAAAACTATGAGAACAATGATTCTGATGAGTCAGGGAAGACTTCTCTAACCGTGTATTGACTTGACATTCACAACCATGGTGTAAAGCTTCACATTGAAAGAAGAGTGCAAACACAACCAGAAGCTTTAACATTAGCTTGCCATTTATTTAACATGCTTATGTTATCCTGGGCTTATGTTATCCAGAGCTCTACCACCGGCAGTGTTGTTTCTTCTGTAAGATCAGAATCTAAAGGGCTGAAATTATTTAGCTAAAAGCAAATGGCATATGATGTCAAAGCGAATGACATCTCAGCCAAGGTATTCAAGAACTCATTCAGAGCATTTAAAAAAGTGCCTCGAGCCGCCCATTCAAGTCTGACAGCTTTGACTGTGAGAGCATGAAAGCATAATTACAGGATTTTCAGGGAAAGGCATGAGTAAACATGTTTTAGAGAATAATTTTTCTCTAACTGAATTTGTCACAGTGGGAAAAGAAAAATCATGAAAATTTAGCTCAGAAAATCATTGCCTTAATAAGCAGGATAGGAGGAGGAAGAAGAGTTTTATCCACATAGGATTAAGCATGAAACAGGGAGTGTGAAGGTGTAGGTATGAGTGGAATGTTGCTTGGATTGTTGAAGTAGTTGAGACAGAATTTGACAGAGAGACAAAATGACAGAGGATTGGTTTGAAACTACTAACTACAATATTAGATTACCTATAAACAGAAAGAGCATAGTAACATTAAATAAAGTAACATAAAATGTTTACTGTACAAAATGAGCCTTGTCAGAAGTCGTATTCTCTCAAAGATGCATTGAACTTGCATTCAACTTTGAATCTTTTTTTTCAATGACCAAAAAAGCAGCACTGTCTTCAAAACTAATTATGCAAGTAATTGTGACATTTCTTCAGAAATTCATCATTTTAATATGTTTGTCTATACTCACCATATGCTTTTCATCCAGATTTTGTTTGTGTCTTTTCTGTATCTGTATACTCCACTCCTGTCGTTCAGCGTATTGTGCAGTGTATTGTGCACTTTAGTTTTTTTTGTTTTTTTTTTTTTGCAATGGGTGGAGTCTAAGGTGGACCTGTTTGATTTAGCAACCTAGTCAACCGGTTTCCCATTTAGTTGCAGGATCATGTCAAGAATCAATGACAGAGGAATTGAGGATATAATTTTTTTTATTTTTCCCTAAGTGTATTTTGGGTCAGTACCACTTGACCAACATGTCAAACTATTGTAAAACTACATTCATGATGTCAGACTGTCACCTCTAAAAATGTCAATCACCTCATCAACCACACCCTTTAAATGATCATAAAACGCCTAAAAAAAGCCACGTTTATCATAAAGAAAAATTTGGGGGAGATATGAACTGAAAGAAAAAATGATGGAAACCTATTCCCAAAAATTAAGTGTGCTGGAGAGGCGCTGTAACTTAAATTGTAAGTTTGACTTGTTTTCCATTCACCAACATGGGAATAGGAAAGGTTAAAATCTGTATTGCAGCCAGCCACCAGAGGGCCTCAGAGACAATTAAATTCAGCTTTAATTTTCGACCCCTATAATGAATGAGGTCCGCCAATATACTGTATAGAGTAACTGGTCTAAGCAGAGAAAATGTGCCATTGGCAAAGAAGGAAAAAATTAGGCTTGCAAGACCAATAGAAATTTTCCTTGAAAAAAATAATTTGGTAGAAAAATAATTCATATTATTGAAGACAGTAAATTTTCCAAAAACTCAGGGAGTGCCTAGATCAGCCAGCATGATAGTAAAAATAAAATTAATGAAGAGACATCCACAAATAAGTAATAAACTGTTGTCTACTGCTATGTGACCATTAAAAGAACATTACAGGAATGTTCACAGAATGTTCATTACAAAAATAGTACCTTGACAACAGTCATATAATCATAAGAGAAATTTTTAAACTGTTGGGAACAGTGCAATCAAATTGTCTCTTACCTGTAAATACATCAGAAATACCACAGAGTACTTAAAACAGATTTAGTCAATATAGCATTTAGGCAGAAGCAATGGAGACCTCTTTTTAGCGATTGAAGTCCCAATTAAATCAAAATCGATGTTTTATAGGTTTTTAGAGTATAAACTAAAAACAGACTGGATGTAACATTATGTGCAGTGTTGTTATTCAGATGCTTGTACTGAATTTGCATGGTGGTATTATTAGTAGTTGAAGAATCCAGGGAAGGCTGACTATCAGGGTGACCATAATCAGGAAAAACATTCTTGAATTTATTAAGCAGGGATTATAAATCAATGTTCATCTATGAATATGTAAAACTTGATGTTTTAACACAAGACGACAGTGTTTTCTCTGTAACATAATAGTCAGCTTTGAGTAACTTCTTCAGACTTGCGTTCTGGCTTGCGTACACACAAGCAAATGAAATAAGAGCAAACGCAGACTAATGATA
Source organism: Synodontis membranacea (assembly GCA_025674565.1). Taxonomy (NCBI): domain Eukaryota; kingdom Metazoa; phylum Chordata; class Actinopteri; order Siluriformes; family Mochokidae; genus Synodontis; species Synodontis membranacea. Next base: position 11,647,177 of record JAOVYU010000051.1, read on the forward strand.
TTGCACACAATATGTATGCCAGTGTCGTGGTCCAGAAGGCAAACTGGTAGAGGGTCTTATTGCAGTAGGGCTCACCCAAGACAGTTGAGTTGTAGTTGGGGGGATAAATAGAGTAGATCCACCTAGTGCCTGTAAGACAGTGAACAAAGTCATATAGCTTTAGTAGAGCAAAGTTCAATAGCATTCATATGGCAATTCAGGTTTCTCCAAAGCTGTACATTTTCCCCATGAGGGTATAATGACTATTTTCTATGACAAGGTTTCATTATTACAATGTTTCGCATGGCTACTGACAACATCGATGAATACGCAGACTCATATAAGACAATTAAGTCAGCCAAACGTGAGTACAGGGACAGAGTGGAACAGCAATTTGACAATCCTCGGAGAATGTGGCAGGGACTAAACACAATCACAGACTTCAAAGGGAAAACCATCACACCGCAGACCATGGCCTCTCTGTGTGAGGATCTAAATGTATTTTACGCTAGATTCGACACAGTGAACACCACAAGACCGGACAGTGAACGCTTTATGGATGCAGAGGTGGACAGTAACAAAGTAGATTTACTTGAGTACTGTACTTAAGTAGAGTTTTTGAGTATCTGTACTTCACTTGAGTAGTATTTTTTATTTTTTTTGGAAACTTATGACTTTCATTTAACTACATTTGAAAGACAAATACAGTATTGTACTTTTTACTTCACTACATTTCTTTCAAGGGTCTTGTTACTCGTTACTTTTAATTTGATGGTTTTCCCCCCTTTTCTAAAACCTGATTGTTTTTTTTCCCGGGTAACAGCCTATCAGTAATCAGTAGAGTTATGTCATGTCTGACGTAGTCTGTAACCATTTGTCACGTTTTGCCCCCTCTCTCTCATGATAAAGAGAGAGAATGGCAGGAATGTCTGATTTTTGGATGCAGCTGAAGGAAAACACAGCGAAGCGGACATGAAACTTAAATGTAAAACGCGGGTATTATAAATGAAAATCGGGGAAAACACACAGCATGCATACAGTCCAACATAAACACAGTCCTTTGGCTAAAGATGTATCCAAGACTTATCTTGATAAAATGTTTATATTTTCCGAAAGGATTAAAGATTCATTTTGTTTTAAGTGTGTGCTGTGTCTGCCTAAAACAAACTATATAACGGCCTACAAAAACTCACCCTCCAACCTGCGCAAACATATTGAGGTATTGAACATTTTATTAGCTACAAGTGAAAGTTGTTTGAGCTTTTAGATAGCAGTTACATTAACGTGTGCAAAACGGCCAGTGAAATGACTTTGCCAGCCAAGTCCAAGGCAAGGCTTGTCTACTGATTAATTTTTAATTGTGTAATTAATTTATATGCACTATGGTTGTAGTGCATCTTGGTTGTAGTGAAAAGGTTTATGGTTGTTAAGGTAATGAAATTTAAGCCTATCCTTTTTTGCTACCATTACCGGAATGATTTCTAATGCCAGAATTGGTTCTGAGATGTTGTTTTTATTATTATTATTATTATTATTATTATTATTATTATTATTATTTTTAACTGTAATATTATTCACTGTGTTTTATAGAGGAAGCTAGCTCTACAAGCTAGTCAGAGGCATTAGGTATTGTATGTGTTGTGC
>JAOVYU010000051.1:11649776-11665075 GCA_025674565.1 Synodontis membranacea
CCCTATACATAGAGGGAAGCAGATATTTATGGAGTGTTCATATCTATAATAATGCGCTACCACCCTATACATAGAGGGAAGCAGATATTTATGGAGTGTTCATATCTATAATAATGCGCTACAGCCCTATACATAGAGGGAAGCAGATATTTATGGAGTGTTCATATCTATAATAATGCACTACCACCCTATACATAGAGGGAAGCAGATATTTATGGAGTGTTCATATCTATAATAATGCGCTACCACCCTATACATAGAGGGAAGCAGATATTTATGGAGTGTTCATATCTATAATAATGCGCTACAGCCCTATACATAGAGGGAAGCAGATATTTATGGAGTGTTCATATCTATAATAATGCGCTACCACCCTATACATAGAGGGAAGCAGATATTTATGGAGTGTTCATATCTATAATAATGCGCTACAGCCCTATACATAGAGGGAAGCAGATATTTATGGAGTGTTCATATCTATAATAATGCGCTACCACCCTAAACCCAGAGGGAAGCAGATATTTATGCTGGTAGGATATTATCACAAGGAAGGACAAAATAACAGACATGATTATAAATTTATGCTACCGGTAGGAAAATATTTTAGGTAGGAAAAAATTTCAGAACACCGGCTTTTGAGTTGCTGTTTTCCCCGATTTCCGTTTATAATACCCGCGTTTTAGTTTCCAGGTTTCTGCCTCAGTTTTCATACCCGTGTTTTCTTTTCAATAAAACACCTTTAAGTTTCACTTCCGCTTCGCTGTGTTTTCCTGCATCTACGTCCAAAAATCAGACATTCCTGCCATTCTCTCTCTTTATCATGAGAGAGAGGGGGCAAAACGTGACAGAACAATGGGACAGCTTTAGTATTTACGTGACTGGATAAAATATCTACAATGTGTTATAAGACTGACTATGTGATTAAAAAATACTAGAAGCCATGTTATAATACTTATCTGTTTATAATTAAAGGCCATGATTGGCAATACTTTTGTTATATATGCAATAACAATGGATATTACCTGTACATTTAACTGAAATATTTTTTTTTTGTTTTAAATATTTTATTATTGTATTATTGTATCATGTTAAAAAAAATCAATAAAATATAGGCAACAATGGCAACAAAACACTACCAAAGTGTACATAAACTTTTGGCACAATGACAATCTGACATTATAATTAAAAGCTGAAATAAATCTGTCTCATCTATTACTTTGAAATAAGCTGTAATGGAAATAACAATACAAGAAAAGCATTGTAACATGAAATGTGTGGAGCTGTGAAAAGTTGTTTGTTTTTAGCCTACATGTATGTAAACTTTTACCCTTAACTGTAGATTGTAGGTCCTGGAGCAACATCTACAGAGCGGTCCATAAGTAAGCAGACATCCAAAAAGTTTTGCTCTGTTAAGTTCCATGCTGCAGAAAGGTGGCTTTACAATGAGATCATGACTAGGAGTTTATTTATATTTGTTAATCCCAGATGGAATCACAGCACTTCCAGCTTTTCTAAATAGCCAAATTAAGATAATTTTATTGCAAACTGTCAGTTAGTCCTTGATTTGCCACAGATGATGGATATCAAAAAGACAATGATCATTTGGAGTTTTGCTCTGTCTAACCGATGCAGATACTGTATGGATTAATCTGACGAGAAAATGAGAATTAGGGGCTTCATCCCTAACCACATTCTGGGCACCAAATTTCCAAATACTGTAGCAATGACCTGATAAAAAAGACTGAAATAATCATCTTCCATTGTCATAATGTCCTCACTATTACAGACCAGTGTCACAGCAAGATTATATTTCATAGTACACAAAAGAACCACCCATACACTTGTAGGCTACCGTTAATGTCTAGGTTCCATCGGATACACCTACAATTACTCAGCGAGTGAGTGAGCAAGAGAGAGAGAGGTTGATTAAATTTTTTTGCCCATTATCGAAACAATACCACCATAAAACTCTCATTACCCAGCACATGCATTTCAAAAACCAGCCAACAGGCCTGAAGAACAACAGCAGCAACAATATACTATATTATCAAATACTATATTAAATATAGCTAAGAGAAATGTGCAGTAAAAGTAGGTATAAAGATAGCAATCACAAAACTAACCAGCTACAATAAATAAGCAAAAAGCCAGATGTGACAATAAAATGAAAAGGTAATCCTACCTATATGAAGCTCATTCTGTGTCTGGCACTAGTAGACTCATGCTGCTCATTTCTAGGGTACTTATTTGCTTGTAAACAGACAATATAAGCAAAATCCAGCTATAATCCACAATACATCATGATTATGTGCCACAAATGTTGATCATGCAGTGACTTTAACTCCAGTCATCGGCTTTCAAATGTTTCAATTCACGTTATTCAATAAAATAAAAATCCAAAGACATGATCTCTGTTGTCACAATTTTATTTTCAAGATTTAAATATATTCAAATATTTAAAAAATGAACAAAGTCATTAAAAGAAACGTATACACAGTGAATATTTAGTTCTGAAAATCATTGAATTAATAAGCAGGACAGGAGGAGGAAGAAGAGCTTTATCCACATAACACTAAGCATGAAACAGGGAGTGTGAAGGTGTAGGTATGACTGGTATGTTGCTTGGACTGTTGAAATAGTTGAGACAGAATTTTTAATCGCATCTCCTTCTCCCATCCCCTATAGCAACACACCAGTGTTGTTCTGAAAATGACAGAGGATTGGTTTTAAACTCCTAACTACAATATTAGATTACCTGCAAAACAGAAAGAGCATAGTAACATTAAATAAAGTAACATAAAATGTTTACTATACAAAATGAGCCTTATCAGAAGTCGTTTCTCTCAAAGATACAATTAACTTGCATTCAACTTTGAAAATCGTTTTTTGAATTACCAAAAATGCAGCACTGTCTTCAAAATTAATTATGCAAATAATTGTGACATTTCTTCAGAAATCCATCATTTTAATATGTTTGTCTATACTCACCATATGCTTTTCATCCAGGTTTTGTTTGTATCTTTTCTGTATCTGTATACTCTGCTCCTGTTGTTCAGCATATTGTGCAGTGTATTGTGCACTTTTGGGGGGAGTTTTTTGTTGTTTTTTTTGCAATGGGTGGAGTCTAAGGTGGACCTGTTTGATTTAGCAACCTAGTCAACCGGTTTCTGAAAGGAAACCTCCAATTTAGTTGCAGGATCATGTCAAGAATCAATGACAGAGGAATTGAGGATATAATTTTTTATTTTGCCCTGAGTATTTAAGGTCAGTACCACTTGACCAACATGCCAAACTATTGTTTGTTAACATTCATGATGTTAGACTGTCACCTCTAAAAATGTCAATCACCTCATAAACCACACCCTTTAAATTATCATAAAAAAAAGACACATTTATCATAAAGAAAAATTTGGTAGAGATATCAACTAAACGTAAAAATGATGGAAAACTATTCCCAAAAATTAAGTGTGGCGCTGTAACTTACAATTTAAGTTTGACTTGTTTTCCATTCACCCACATGGGAATAGGAAAGCCAGCCACTAGAGGGTCTTTTCTAGACCCCTTTAATAAATGAGGTCCGCCAATATACTGTATAGAGTAACTGGTCTAAGCAGAGAAAATCTGCCATTGGCAAAGATGGAAAAAAGTACTCTTGCAAGACCAATAGAAAGTTTCCTTGAAAAAATTATTTGGTAGAAAAATAATTAATATTACTAAAGACAGCTTATTTTCCAAAAATTCAGGGCGTGCCTAGATCGGCCAGCATGATAGTAAAAATAAAATATATGAAAAGACATCAACAAATAAGTAATTTGTAAACAAAAAAGTAATAAGTAATAAACTGTTGTCTACTGCTATGTGACCATTAAAAGAACATTACAGGAATGTTCACAGAATGTTCATTACAAAAATAGTACCCTGACAATAGTCATATAATCATAAGAGAAATTTTTGGGGAAAAAACTTTTGGGAACAGTGCAATCAAATTGTCTCTTACCTGTAAATACATCAGAAATACCACAGAGTACTTAAAACATATTTAGTCAATATAGCATTTAGGCAGTCTCTGAGGGAGAGAGTTGTATAGTCAACAAGCTGAGAAGCAATAGAGACCTCTTTTTTAGTGACTGAAGTCCCAATTAAATCAAAATCAATGTTTTATAGCTTTTTAGAGTATAAACTAAAAACAGAGTGGATATAAAATTATGTGCAATGTTGTTATTCAGATGCTTGTACTGAATTTGCATGGTGGTGTTATTAGTAGTTGAAGAAGCCAGGGAAGGCTGACTATCAGGATGACCATAATCAGGAAAAACATTCTTGAATTTACTCATCCCTGAACATGTAAAATATGAATATGTAAAACTTAGTGTTTTTACACAAGAGGACAGTGTTTTCTCTGTAACATAATATTCAGCCTTGAGTAGCTTCTTCAGACTGGCCTACTGGCTTGCATACACACAAGCAAATGAGATAACAGCAACCGCAGACCAATGATATTGCAAACAAGATGTATGCCAGTGTCGTGGTCCAGAAAGCAAACTGGTAGAGGGTCTTATTGCAGTAGGGCTCACCCACCACAGTTGAGTTGTAGTTGGGGGGATAAATAGAGTAGATCCACACACTGCCTGTAAGACAGTGAACAAAGTCATATGACAAGTTCAATGGCATTCATATGGCAATTCAAGCTTCCCCAAAGCTGTTCATTTTCCCCATGAGGGTCTAATGACAATTTTCTATGACAAGCCGACATTATGGTAAATCAACTGTACATACTTGTTTTACTGTGTTTTAGCAAAGTATTATCCTACTGTAGATGTTCACAGAATGGGCGTAATATTGTTAAAGGACATGCTGTGATGCAAAGGCTGACAGGTCAAAACTAATTAACTTGTGTGATCTATTCGCTGAAAACCTTTCTGAAACTTACAACAGAGAAGATTTTCATTTTGACTTCCATTTTGACTAGGAGCTTTTTAAAGCTTTGTAGTAATAATGGGATGGATTGGAATCCTTTTAAAACTATAATAAAACTAATATTTCTAGAAACTGTTTGGATCTACTGCTAAGTGGGCTATTAACATTAGTGAGGAAGAAACCTGAACAAGAAGCATAAACACAATGTACTTGCACTTTTATTGGCAAAAACCCTCTTAGAGCTTATACAACAAGGTAGGTTTTTAGTCACAGAACTAAGTAAGCTAGGGAGAACTTGCAAGGGCAACAAATCCACTGGACTATTGCTGGATGGTAGGCACAACAAACCAAACACATCAATAACACCTGCCAGCACAGACAACCCAAAATAACATTTTTGATATAACTGTATAGACATATTCTAATAAAACTAAGGAACTAAACACCCCAAATAATGGGCAGCAGCATGGGTTTATAAGTTAAACAAATGATCACTCACTTTGGCACAGTGACCCTACAGTATAAATGTTTTGAAAGAATACATTTGCCAAAATGTTGAGGACATGGATCCAGCATTCCAGCATAATATACCTATGTTGTATGCCTTTTTTTTCAGTCTTTAACATTAGAAAAGCAGGATTTGGGGCAAATCCTTATCACTGTGCAATTTGTAATACTTAATTGCTTCTCTATTCCTTTTATGTTTAGATTTCTTTAATGTTCCTTACCAGCAATGAACCAGCAGAATGTGAAGGCTGACACCAGGCTGTTCCAAATGGAACATACCAGCTTCAGCATTGGCTTATCTTTCTCAGAACCGGACAGGCAGGTAAGCAGGAGCAGGCTCATACTAAACACTCCACACACCAGCACATACACAGGGATGTATTTCTGCTGGGTACACTCCTTTAGATACATTGCACCTGAGGGATTGGATTCAACAAATATTTTAAGAATGTCACAACAACTTGGTATATTTTGGTGCATTTTTTGCTTCCTGCCTGACTTTCAATAAGCATTTACATTTCTTATTATTACAATATGGGGTGAGAAAACGTGAACAGTCGTGAACAACTCTTGTCTCTCGTGAGGTGACTCATACCTTATATCAAGGGTGATGGGTTTTACACCATATGGTACTAGTTTTGGAACAAAGTTAAGGATGTGAAAACTTCTGTTTTATTTTTATAATGTGATCTATGTTAATATTAATCTAATAAATATTAATTTAATATTTATATCTAACATTTATCTATATTTAATATTTATATCAAACATTTACTTTTAACATTTATATTTAACATTTATTTTTATATTTAAAATTTACACAGAGACTTGAAACTGTCATTTGAAATGAGTTACTATCTAAATGTATCAGAATTTCCTTAAATCAAAAAGAACATATACCTTGTCAGCTTCAAGCAGGGTAGCATGAATGAATGGTGTTTATAGTTAAGTTCTATAGTTAAGTTCTTGTAACTCACTGTTTCAATATGCAGTTTAAAACAAATATGGCTGTGTAACATAAACACATGTTTGGGGTGTTATGACATTTTTCACATAGGTACACAATCTTTAGTCATCAGAGTCAGTTAGTCCCCAACTGTTCTGTTTTCTCATCTAAAAGTCCTGAATTTTGAAAGGCAGTATAGTAAGGATATAATCAATAGGCTTCATACTGCAAAGGCAGATACTTACCAATGGAGATCTGAGCAATGGGAAAAGCCAACAGCACTAATTTGCAGAGCACTGTTGTTTGAAAAATAACAGTAATAATATTTATGAATAGTTAATATTAAAGTCTTGTTAATGTCACAGATTGTGCTTTAAGTTAATCCTGACTTATTCTGTGTCCACAATGAAAAATACATACAATAAATACATTTACTACTGTGATATTACCTAGGCTACAATTATCAGTTTTGATGGTAGAGAGAAGTAAAGACATCAAATCAAAAATGCAATCCGAATGTGTTTAGTTTAAAAACTGTTTACCTTTTTATTTATCTACTCACCTAAACAGGGAATGCTTATTATTGATGCCACATCTACAGGAGGCCATGCATCTGCCATGATGCTTTGTATTCTTTCACCTATGTATATGTACACATGCAAACAAATGCTCATGTAACTCCTGTAAGTCAGCACACCAGATGTTCAATTAGATACATTTTTAAATGAATCAATGTCCAGGTAATTAAAATGCTGTTGAGTGGGGTTTCTGTACAAAATTACTCTTACTATTTTCAGAATTTCTTTGTTATGGCTATGTGAGGTTGTCTTGCTACTACAAACTAGTATAAGCCATATGTGAACCAGATGTTTCCATCACTTTCTTCTACCTTCATCTCCTTCTTCCTTACCTTCCTAAAAGGTCAGCTGTCAGGAACACCTGGGGATTACAGTGTTTCCTAAATAAATCCAAATAACCACACTTACACACAGGACACAAGATGGCATTTATGCAAGTGTCATAGGTGTCTAAGCCTAGTCAAGTTGTACACTATCTGTCTTACTGTGATTGGTGGAGTCCTAACACTTTAGAGGTGGTTTTGAGAACCTTTTCCAGCCAGATGAGCATCAACAACCCTTTTTCTGAGGTCCTCAGCAATCTCCTTTCTTCGTGCCATGATACACTTCCATAATCATGTCAACACTTTGAGAGATCCACGTTCTTTAAATAACACAGGGTGCCCACTCACACCTGATTGTCATCATCCCATTGATTGAAAACACCTGACTCTAATTTCACCTTCAAATTACCTGATAATCCTAGAGGTTAACATACTTTTGCCACTGACAGATATGTAATATTGGATCATTTTCATCAATTAATAAATGACCAAGTGAATCATTTTTGTCTCATTTATTTAACTGAGTTCTCTTTATCTACTTTGAGAACTTGTATGAAAATCTGATGATGTTTCAGGACATATTTAAGCAAAAATGTAGACAATTCTAAAGGGTTCACAAACTTTCAAGCACCACTGTAGATGTCACGCCTATTAATGGTACCTCTATTCTTTAAAGCAACAATAGCTTTATGAAACCATTCTTGTATGAAAGCATCTCCATAGTCATTTTCTACATTCCAGAAGATTCCAGCCCTCAAACACCCAAATAGCTCACTGACAATTGAACTTTGTACATTTCTGTTCATACATGCAACTATTCTGTATTATTCTGTCCACTTTACAGAAAATGGTGCGTTTCTGAGATACTACTACTTAAAGGCATTAGAGCAATTAGATTTTGAAATGTGGCTGTAGTGATTCGTGTTCATTCAGGCATAAGAATTGTCCACTGCTGCCTTCTCAAACTATGTCTTCAACTGTGTATACAAGGTCATTGTCATGCTCTAACAGGTCTGGGCCCCTTAGTGCCAGTGAGGGGAGATCTTTATATTACAGCATACAAAGATATTCAACACAATCGTATAGCCCACATATGGGTATGATGGTCAGACATGAACAAACATTTGTGTATATAGGATCTGTTCTACTGAGGTTGGATGGAACATTCTCAACACTCCGCTGCCTTCCAACACTCACCTGGACTAATCACAACCTCCCAATAGCTACCACTGTACATCTAGCAGTATACAGTGGGACATTATAATGCTGCTATTGGACACTTCATTATTATGACTCTCACTTTAGAATTATGATTCTTTTATTGCTGCTAACACAGTCAATATTTTACAGACATTTGTTGTACTATATTTTCCCTTAACACTGTCCTGTCATCCTGTCTTATTGACATACACTGTCCTGTGAATTTATTGAACTGTTTTTTTGTATTTTGTGCACTCATCTCACACTATGTAGTCCTGTGTACTTTGCCAATGTATACAAGCTCCATATGCCCAAAAAAAAAACGTATAAAGCCTCAATTGGCTTTTTTGAGAGACTTTTGTAGGCATGATCTTTGAGATATGTATGCTATAATAAGCATTTCAAATATGCCAAATATGAAAAAGTTCTAAGTCCTCATTTGATTCCAACAAAAATGTACAAAATTGAAATGAACAAATAACAGAATCAGCACCTGCAGAGAACACAGCATGAAACACATACAGCCCTAAAAAATACAGTGCTTGTAGTCATAGAACATACTCTACATTAAGTGACATCAAGAAGCAAGCTTTATGAAGTGACATCAGATGCAAGCTTTATAAAGCTCCACTGCCTCATTACAGCCCAATGTCATGCATAAAAACAGAAGTAAGGTAAAAAAATAAAAAATAAAAAATTCACTCACCAACTTCAAAAGATTTGCCTGTTCTCTGTGCTGCAGTCCTTTTCAGAAGTTACATGCAACAAACATGAATGGGTGCAGCATGTGAGGTAAGCAAATACTGTAGTCTCCTACCAAACCACACCCACTTTTAGTGTGGACTACTGTGTAATTTACTGATGTTTTGAATATCGGACTGTTAGTAATATGCATATATAGTTTTGCACAAAAAAAAGAATATTTAAGCATTCATATATTTTGTTTAACATTATGGTTAATTGCACAATCTATTTTAAGCATAGAGAACATCCGAGCTTTACCTGAGTTACATTTGAAACATTCGAAAAAACATACATGTTAATACAGGGTAGTACAGTATAGAGCGTACAGGGGAGACCAGGGATGATTGAGTGTAACATATTTTAAATACATCACATTTAACTTGTGTAATCTGATACAAGTCCTATCATTTAACATCTACACTCTAAATGTTAATCCAAATATAAACTTAGTCCCTTTGTTGTTTATCTCCAAAGTCTGCAGCTTTGCTTATACAGTCTTGAAAGTGAGATCAGGAAGGAGGTCAGAATGTACAGTAGTGATAATGAGATTCTACTTTATTCCTGACTGGTGCATCTTGTGCTGTTACAACTGTATAGCTAGAATATGACCATTATCCTTCAGTTTAATAGTTAAATGACCTCTATATAAACATTTAGATGTGAATTGTACAAGAAATGTATTTTAGCAAAGGCATAAATGATTGTACCTACCAGTGGTTGTTTTGAGAAAAGTTACTAGCAAAAAATATTCCCTGTGTCACCTAATACTGTCAACATGATACTGGAACAATATATGTTTGAACTTGCTAAAATTTGTGCTACTTTTCTGTAACTTCTGCTTTCAGTGCTCTGCAATGCCTCAGGCCAAGTTGCATAACAAGATGAACAGGTTTCATTTTGATATTTTGTTTTTTCACAGCACAAATTAAAATCTATAGACTACTGAATATATCATATGTGTGTATACAGATATACACACACCCATATACAGTGTGTGTTTGTGTGTGTGTGTGTGTGTGTTACTAGTTCTGCAGACCACAGTTGATTTCACTCAATACCACAATACCAAAGTTTTTTTTTTCCACTTGTTTATCTGCAATTAAGTTCATTTTAATGCCAATTATCGTGTTTCTAGTTTAAGTTTCTCTTCTGTATATAGTAGCCATGGTGCTGTCCCAAACTATTCAGTAATCAATAGATTGAAATATTTGCTTCTTAAAATCAAGTAATCTTGAAATTGTTATGAGGTACCTCACAAGTCCATCACAAGGTGCCAAGCACGCACATGCACACACGCTCTCACACACATACACACACACATACAAACACATGCATGCACATTCACACACTCATTTACACCTATTTAAGTTTAGCATAGAGAATATACCTAACAGACAACCCAGAGGAAACCCACATGGACTTGAGCAAAGAAACTTCATACAGACAGTATCCTGAGCTGAGGAAAAAACTGGGAACTCTGGACCTGTGAAGCGAACCCACTAGGATGAATAAATAATTTCAAAACTTAATATGTATTAGACTGGATGGTAGATGATGCATTAACACACAGTGAAAGTAACTGAGGATTAACTTTTTATCTGATAAATCAGCCAATGACGCCCAAATTTGGTTGTGTAACTCAAATTTCTCCACAACAACTCCTAGATCAGAGAGAGAAAACTGTGTTCTTTTTTTGTTGTTGTTCATGTGCTAATCTCATTTGTATGCGTCATGTAAGTATGCCAAGTATGTACGTCACAGATATTTCAAGAACTGGTTCTATGACTACCCAGAGAAAACAACATACTTTTATCCAGAGAAAACACAAACGCATCTATCTTTATTGTTAAAAAAAAGTAATAATACATTTTTTTTTAAAAAAAGGACCTTTGGTGGACAGTTATTATGTAAAGTTTTTAGTTTTCATAAATATCATTATCAACAGCAACAACATCTGTGAATTTTAGTTTTTTCTTTTAATATCTGACCAGCTAATAACTATGTTACCTTAACTAACTGCTAGTCTGACACACAATAGCAAATGCTCTTTTACAGATTCAAAATACAGAGATTCAAAAGCACCAATGATGAACAACATTTTTTGGGGACTGTTAGAAACTGTAATAGCTACAACTTTCCCTTTGACCTTAAGCCAGGCTGACAAAGATTCCTGTCTTACAATCACAACAAAAGACATTATGAATACACATTCATGCTACAGTACCTGCTATTGCACTCAACAAAAGCAGCAGGTCTGCTGACCAATCAGAAGCAGGGAAGTGCATGACAATACTAGACTGTAAAGAAGAAACGTCTGGTCACAAGCTGGCTTTTCTAGTTGGTTTTCAGATTTTAGTAATAGCCCAGTTCCATTGTATACACCAACTGAAAAGTCACAAGTCTGTCAGGCACTGACTGGTGGAAGTCTCTACATAGATGAAGCCGTGAGACCGACCACCTTGCAGTTCAATCATTCTGGTCCGCCCTCGTTCAGTGGCCCCCGTTTGAAGATGAGCTCTTCCCAGGAAGGAATCAAATAGCAAACCTCTTTCCCATAGCTGGATGCACACAAACACACACAAACATTGCTGTAGGTTTCTGCATTCCTGAGACTTGTGCACATTAGTGAAAAATCACATCTCACCTCTATGAAGATTTTCCTCTTAGGTTTCCTCCTGTAGAAAATGGCTTTAGTGTTAAATTCTGGACTTCCGTTGTTTTTAAAGACACGTGTTGTTATACTGTCCTCCTCACACTTAATGACAGCATATACATCAGGAGCTGTGAAAAAGAAAAATGGTAAGAGATTTAAAAGTCTCTTTCAATTCATACAAATGCCTTAAAATGGAATTACGAGCTTTTTAAGAAGTACTTGGTTTTGTTTTCAAGGACTAACCAAGAGATGCAATTTGCTGACAGCTGACTCTCAGGTACTAGCATTGTGTTTGTGTCAGTCCAACTACAGAAATACAGTATAGGAGCATGCTGCAGGATTTTGCTATTGTTGATCTGCCAAATGGAGTGTTTCTTTAGGTTTTTCTGTATTAGAGTGTCTGCTAAATGACTAGATGTAAGAGCAAATAAGTAAAGTGTTTTCCAAAATCAGGAAGCACACAATTTTTAAAGTTATCGTGAATGACACGTTACATATCAGTTTTGGACAGATGATGTAAAATGAAAGTAAATATTGGGTTATCCATCATTTTGGATGTTTTCTGTAGTCAAGACTGCTCTGTAGTCAACTTGGAATCAACCTGTTAATACTGCTTAGTGACATTAAAATATTGTTGAAATATTAAAATAGTCACAATTTCACTGATTCTGATAACTGCAACATTTGCCAATACCTATAAACTGGTAACCAGGCTATATTAAAATAAGATCAAATAAGTTGCTTTTAGAACATACTAGGTGATTACCCAGTATCTCCGCTCCTTGAGTGCAAGGGAAAAAAATGAAATGCAGTATTTATAAATATAGAATAGAATTAGAGTAGATTAGAGTCACGCTGTTTCCGGTCATACATAATTTCCAAAAAAGAGTTTTATATGTATAGATAGATTATAATATATGTATGCGAAAAGAGTTTTATACATATAGATAGATTATAATATTTATAATGTTTTTCTTATGACAACATGATGATAGGATTTTATTTTATTTCATGTGTTGCAGCAAAGAGTTTTTCTATGTATGACGAAGAAGACAAGCAAACTGTGATTTCTTGGAGCAAATCCTCACGCCGTAAGACTCCTAAATAAGGAAATGCCACCACTGGACCATTAATATAACTCATGCAACTCTTCTACCTCACACCAACCTTCTGCTTTTTTACAATCATTACATGTCTGCACTTTTTTGCACTCAAACACACTGTTAATAATAATGCACATGCACAGTTAAAATTTCAACTACAGTATTCAATATCTTTTTCTAATCTTTTATTCCTCTATATTTGTATATACTTATCATAACTTTTGTTCTTATCCCTTTTAGTTATTGTTAGATTTTTGCTTGCGCTCTTTATTTTGTAATTCTATTGTTTTGCACAGTCATAGGGGTCGCTCATGGTACATATCACTACATGTTGTACTTGTATAACTATGTATGTGATGAATAAAGACTCTTGACTTTTTCACTGTGCTGCTCACTGTAACAGTGCCTCCAAAATGGCACCTCCGTGTGGTAAACACAAGTGACTGACAAAGACCAACAAAAGGTCTTAATTTCAATTGAGCACCTTTCAATCATGAATTAATAATAAGTCCTGCTTTAAGCATTCCAATTACCTTGTATAAATAATATATTATGAAGAGAAATACAGGGGGTTTTATTGTTATATAATGCCTGTAGTGTGGTGGTGAACTTGTAGGAACCTGGATGTTTGGGCTTGCTGAGCATGGAGGCCCTGTGAAGGTGCACTGTAACAACAGAACATGGCTGAGGCAGACAGCACTGCCACAGAGAGGGAGCAGGCAACTCATCCTTCAGCTCCCTATAGAAAGAGAGAGCAGTGGACATTGGGAGATAGGTGAACAGTGATTGGAGGGAAGCTATTCTTTATGTAGCTTTATAAAATATCACCCATGGTCTGCAGCATCTCACCTGAGTTTGACATGTGTGTGCGAGAAGAGGCGGAGAAGGAAGCGGCCAGTAATCCCAGGCTGGAAGGTGGTGGGTAGGAGAGCATAGCGACCAGGGTCAAGGGTTACACGCAGGGTAATGCTACGTGAATCCATGTAGACTGAACTGGCTGCCTGCTTAGTAAAGCAATGCACCCTACAAACACGGTTCACCTCAACCTAACAGAAAATTAAAAAGATAAAAACAATTTGAAAGGTAACACTATTGACCATTTATATCTTCTGTAAGCGCATGTTTGGAGGAAGTGACAATGCAGAGACCCTTACCCTCAGCACCTCAAAGCCAATTGGAAGATTTTCACCACCTCCTTCTCTCCGTTTCATTCTTCTGTCCTCTTGCTGCAGGCATATGAGCACCTCAACCCCCTCTCCTCCCAATTCAAACATGAACTTTAGGAGAGAAGATGAAGTTTGTGGAGCAGAAGTAAAAGTGTGGTACAAACAGTATGTGGCTAAAGGAATATTGGAAAAAATTTCAAGCCCCCTATTCTGTAAAGGGCGATTAGAAAATGTATTTTAACTGTGCCATTTTAGAGCTCCTTGAGATTGCCTGTGTGTATATACAATATTTTACTTATGAGAAAATTGTATGTTACATGTCATCAGTCTAACTTTCATCACGTTTAGTCTTCTTTGAATTTGACTACAATAGAAAGTTAAATGTTCTCTGGTAACCAGTCCGCTGTACCTGAGGGTTATGAAGAAATGTCTCTCTGTGGTTAATACATCCCCCACACCTACTTCTCTTGTCCAGTTCTCTCTCCCAACATTCATCCACCACACCCTTCTCTTTTGCCTGAAATTCATTTTGATTCTCATTTGTTGTCCTCTCTCCTCTTTGTGTTGGTGCAGCGTTCTCTTCATCTTTAGCTTTCTTCTGTTTCACTCTGTGGTCCCTCCACTCATACAGCTGCCTTTCACTCAGCCTTTCTTCTTTCCTGTCTCTAGCTGGAAGAGACCATTGGGAACTTGTGGAGACTTTCTGTGTGTTGGAGGACCGAGAAGCACTTGGTCTTGTTGAGTCTAGAGGAGCACAAGTCCACTCTCCAGTACAACATGTTTCTCTCCAGTGACGCCGATGCCAGAACAGGCTTCGCTCCACCAGCCTGCACACCACCATATCTGTGAAGTAGTGGCAGAAGTCTTCAAACTCCATCCTGGTGACGGAAACACACAAAGTAAGTACTTTGTAGTAGTCTAGAGGTGGACCCGCTCAGAATGTAGATATAAAGAGTAAAATTGTAAGCTTATGAAAACACAATGGTTCTTAGTTAGAGGTAATTATTCACTAATGAAAACTTATATTCTATTTCTGATAATAGATTCTACATAGTGGACCTTTACAGTGCCTTGCAAAAGTATTTATACCCCTTAAACTTTTACACATTTTGACACCTTACAACCACAAACTTAAATGTTTTTTATTGAGATTTTCTGTGAT
>JAOVYU010000051.1:11674765-11685695 GCA_025674565.1 Synodontis membranacea
TTCCAACTTTGAAAAAAAAAAATTTACTTAAAATGAGAAATTTACACTTTGATTATACATTTTGCTTACAGGTTAACTGCTAACATAGGATGCTGAAATAATCAGTCACAAATTTATTTAGCTGTTCTGTTGACTAAATTTTTATTAATGTCATTTAGATCATGCAAAGATTTTCAAACTTTGTCACTGTCATTTGTGCATCATCTGCAAGCACTCTTCTCTTTTTTTAATGATGATGTGATGTCAAGGAGCATTGCAGATCAGCTGAATTGATTAGGGTTATGTGCGTTTCCAAAAACTTTACTTTTTCATTTTGGTATACTGTAATACATTATTGTTTTCTTAAAAGGGATTATAAAACTATATTATAGACACAAAAACATTTGGTCAAACCCAGACTTTTAGTCATTTTTATCTGCTATCCATAATTGTGTCCCAGTGATATTTGGTTGCCACAATACAGAAATTATTTTTATTATCTTTTTTTAATTATTATTATTTCTATTAATTTTAATTACAGTAGTAATTTTGTGTTACATAATGGTAAAAATCTAACTCCAAACAGAAATATCATAGGAAAACTTGAGCAATAAACTTGTAATGCCACTGAACAAATACAGCAAGATGATTTTCCTCTATTAAAATATCTGTTCACTTTCTCTGTAACTTCCTACAATGTACTACAAATAAATTATTTCAAAACAAGTCAGTAAATTTTTTTTTATTCCACCACATAAGAAAATATATTTTAGGCTCACAAATTATTTTACTAACTGCTGCAAAGTGTTTGGTTTATAAAGAACTTATTTTGCTGATGAGGCTGAAGTAATTAAAATAATGCTTTTACTAGTAACTCATCATGATCTCTGAATTATACACAATTAGATGAAAACATGGAAACATTCCAATTAGATGGAAACATGCTGAGAAAAAAAATAAACCAAATTCCATACATAAAATATTCCTTTGTCACTGGTCATTTACTAGTTAAACTTCAGTTAGACTGTTGGTTAACACAAGATGATTTAAGGCTGTTATGTGTTGAAAAGGAAAAAATGAATGGGATAACGTTGACAGAAAAGCTGCAGTACATGATATGTCACAAAGTTAAATGCACTCACAGAGAAGCTTTGCTATCACTCACAATTGCTATGTGAACTGAAAACTACTATCTTCTTCATCAGCTTACATGTAACAACTTACTGCCTGAAAGCCATGAATGTTTAAAGATTGTACAATGACCTAAACTGATATGAGTTTCTGAGCCATCTTTAAAACTGTCCTATCTTTACTGTTAAGACAGTACATCACTGCAAAGCACATGAGCCACTGGGCAGAAAGTCCTGTACATAGGTAGCCACTGCCTTAGTGAGGTACGTCATTGTGCCAAAGCGTCCACTGGGTGCGCTATCGTACAGGAGCCGACAGATGCCTGTGGATGCGTCTCTTTCTAAAATGCTCTCTTCAGCATTAAGAGCTTTCTGTAAAAAAAAAAAAAAAAAAAAAGATATAAATAAATAGCCATTTGCAACATTACTGAGGTTTTACTTCATGCATACATATATGCTTTATTATATTATTAAAAACATGCACATTCCACACAGAAAGGTCTCTGGTCAATTGGAAATTTAAAATCCAGAACCTTCTTACTGTGTGGAGACAGTGCTAACCATGATGCCCAAAAGATGGTTGGAATATTAAGCTCAAGAGAGAAAAACCTGATCTCTGTGAGTTCATGTATAGTGAACAGATGTTCATTCAGTATTAGAGCTGACTCTTAATTATTTTTTTGACCAACAGTGCCACCTGCTGAAAACTGCTGTGAAAAGTTGGGTGAAGTGTTGGGTGTGTACCTGATACATTGCTGCAAACTTTATTTAAATCAGTTCAGTACCAGAAGGCTTGTACACTGTGAACGGTATTACATTGACAAATATACACACAACGAGCACACACAAGTACCTGGTCCTGGTAGAACATGTCATTTGCGATGTGCACGATCTTCTCCACATGAATGATGCTGCCAAAGCTTTGGATATCAATGTCAGCCAGCAAAGTGAGCACCAGGATTGCCTCCACTAGCAGCTGTCTGTACTCAGGCTGAGGCACTCTGTTCAATACTGTCTCCACATGCACAGCAAACTTAATCTCACCTGGCGTCATCTAGAAAGGCAAGGCAAAAGAGAAACGATTTTCATGTTTTCAACAAAGTTAAATTTTTTTTTATAGTGTTAGCTTTAATCCTAGTCTTAAAATCAGTCAATTCTGTTTATATCTTTGAAACAAATCCATATGTTATACCTCATTTAGTACAATAAACACACAAAGAACAGGTTCAGATAGAGTCAGACCTCTCTTGTAGTGGAAGATGGGAGCACAAAGCCTTCAATCGACAGCCCATGACACTATTACAAAAAAGAGAAAAAAGTTGCATTGATTTAATCTTCTCAAATGTAGATGACATTCTTTAAAAATACGTACTCCAAATATGATCACTATTATATATTGTGATGACGGAGCTAAAAGCAGAAGTAAGGCAAACATTTGACATGTTGTTAACAAACAATATAACATTAAGCCCTTTTTTGAGAGCCCATTTTTGAGATAGTATATTTACCATACTGTGCAAAGTTGTAGGCACCCTATTTTTTTGTAAAAATTTGTTATAGACACACCACCCTCCACAATTTTTCTCTCCCCTTGTAAAAGATTAGCAAAAAGGGTTAGAAAAATCAAATCAACCTTTTGATGAGGTAGCTTCATCGCATACTGAATACAATGTTTAACTGAAGACAGAGAAAAACAAATCCCTCATCAATCAGAAATAATTATTTTCAACAAAAACACATGCCACACTTATTGGCATGCCTGCATTTAATACTTTGTACAACCTTTATTCGCCAATAAATCAGTTTTTCCTATAACAATTAATAAAGTTGGAGAATACAGAGCAAGGCATCTGAGACCATTCCTCTTTACATAATCTCTCCACATTTTCCAGGGTCCTAGGCCCTCTCTTGTGTAATTCTCCTCTGTAGCTCACCCCAGAGGATTTCAATGGGGCTAAGCTCAGGGGACTGAGATGGCTATGGCATGTGCTCAGTTAACCATTTATGTGTTGTTTTGGACATATGCATCAGATCATTGTCCTGCTGGAAGATCCAATGACAAGCTAGTTTTAGTATAGTAGCATATTCAGGTGAGTAGCTATTTTTATAACCATTCCCTGAATTTTGATTGTCAACACACTTCTCCCTCAACTGGTTTTTGTGTGTTCTCTGATTTTTCCCATGTTGAAGAATGACTAAGGGAATTTGGTATCTGTGTCACCTTATATTTGTATCCCAGTTAATTAGGAAGTCACAGATTACAGCTTGCAAGTTCCTCCTGATCAATTCAAAAATTTTAATTTTAATGGGAAACAGTTACAGGGTGTTCACACTAATTGCCATGGGTGCCAATAATTGTGGCACATGTTTGGCGTGAATGTAATTATTTCTTGGTGAGGGATTTGTTTTTCTCTGAGTAAATTTATTTCAAATAAAAGGCTGGACTTTTTTCAAAATTTTTCAGAGTGAGTTGATGCTGCTTCACCAAAAGGTGGATTTTTTCTAAGACCTTTTACTAGTCTTTACAAGGTGTTTTATTAATTATGCATTATTGAGTCATAACAAAAAAAAATAGATTTCCAAATATTACTTTTCCAAAAATGAAATCTGAAAAATGCTTATATATTAGTAATGAAAATAACATCATATGTAAGAGACCACTTTTCAGGCAAAAAGCATAATGAAGGCTCCTTGATTTTGCTGCAAAATGAAGAAGCAAGTGTGACAGTCAAAGTCTCCAGAAGAAATGTGGCAGATTCTCCAAGATGCTCAGTACAACTTACTAGCTCATCTCCTTATAAAACTGCACAAAGGTTCATCACATCAAATATTGATTTTGTTTAGCTTATTACTGTTTACTGCACCTTGTATTATTTTTCTGTTAAGTAGAATGATTTAATTATTAGTAGAGTAAACCACCTGAAGCCAGTCAAACTGAAATATCTATCCAGTTGAATGAGGGAGGTAATACCTTTAATAATTTAAATTTATAATTTAATTTCAAATTTAAATGAATAATTCATGGATAGAAAATAATAGCCATGCAAACATTTTGTGTCTGATTACTTACTTCTCTTTGTTAAGATAAAGTTGGCACTAAACCTTGCTCTCTGCATGTAACTTTGTATTAGACGCAACATATATATATAAATGGAGATTGTCTAGAGATACTCTACTTCCATATAAACAGTTAATATGGAATAGCAGCGAATTCAATCATACTAGCCAGAATCTCTGCATGTAAACATAGCCACTGTGTGTGTGTGAACCTGCTAACCTTCTGCAGAATTTTCCAGACTTTCTGATAAAAGCCCACTGGTACTCTGTTGAGGGCTCCATCCAGCCTCCTCCTGCGAAGCCACTGGCCCTGGCGGCTATCCAGCGGAACAGGAACACTCACAGAGCCATCAAATGATTCAAATGAAGTGAGACGGTGCTTCTAGCAATAAGAGAACAAAAACATGTAAGCAACACCGAAATACAAACACTTACAAAAGAAGTAATGTTCAGACAATACTGACAATGACTTGGGATTTTCATAACATTTTATAACCAGTGTATTTGATAACATTTTAATCAGTTAACCAGTGGATTCTAAATAAAAAAAAAAAAAACCCTCAGCCAAACAGAAATATATACCAGTAGAATATAGAATAAATCTAAATAAATAAAAACTAAAATAAAGACTTACAACAGACTCTGTGTGGTCCACATCAAAGGAATGTGCTGAAAATGTCTATAGAAAAAAAAACAGTGTAAGGATGATATTTTTCGGTACAATTGTGCTTGAAGAATCTGTTCTGAACAATATCAGACAGACTTCCTAATTGTCACACTACCATGCATCTGCAGCCTCTACAAAACCCACTATTGTGATCATTGTAGCTTTTTTGAATAATAGATTACCCATTGTGAGGAGTTGTGCTGATTTTGTCAGCAAATTATGCATAATTTTATAATGCTATTTTTAGTGCATTGATCTCAACAAACATTAATTATTACAGCAGGTCTGAAAATTTGGTGATTGCTCCAAATTGAGCCAGACTAAAGCGTGGCACGTTTAACATTTCACCTTACTCTGAGCCGACCAAGACAATCTCCTGTCTTCCAGCTGCAAATGAAGATACAGCCTGTTCTTATTGCTCACGCAAGAGAGGAAATTATAGGAGAAGTTAACGTTCCCTATACCAATGCTACTGCCAGAGGTAGTACATAAAAAGAGGTCGAGTTGCTTGTTTCTAAGTAGTTACTTACCAGCTTCATATCACTCTTCAATTTGCTGATGCCAGCACGCTCACTTTTGGTGGCACCCACATGGCCAACTTCATGAATAGAGATAGCAGGACTCACACCTGTATCCACTAGGCACAAAAAAAAACATAGTAAGTAAACACGAAGGACAATTAAAAGCACACTTGGAAACACGGTATCCTGCTGAAATTAACAGTGAAAAAGACAATTGTGCACAAATAATATGAAATCCTGGAGTAAGTGTGTTCGCAATACTTGACACTGCAAGGATATATGAATAATTAAAGAGAAGTCAGTCCAAAGTAACTGACCATGCCTCTGCACACCAAACTCTTTGCCACTGAGGATGTGATGTAAAAGACTCTTCAGCTCAGAAGGACTCAAACTCATCAGACTTTCCGTGGCTTCCTCATCTTAAACACAAATATACAAAAGTTATGAATACATTCATTAATGTAATACAGAACTTCTATCCACCTATTATCTATCACGTATCCATTAATTGTTGCGGGGAAGCTGGAGCCAGCTGACTTTGGGCGAGAGGCAGGGTACACCCTGGGCAGGTCGCCAGTCAATATAATTTCATATGTTTTCTAGGTGTAAGATTGTAGTACCTGAACAGTTAAGAGACTGCGCCAGTTCAGTAGCCATGACCTGAATTATGAGGCCAATCCTCAGCCTAAACATCTCACTGAACAGACCAGGCTGTGTCCTGATTTTCATCGCCAGGTACACCATGATCTCCTGTCACTCACACACACATTTACTTTGTTTTACATAAACTTTTCATTTCCAAAAAAAAATGTACATTGTATTATTTTCAATGTAAATTCTAGACGTCCATGAGGTAAGACTGCATTCTAACCTGGGTGAGAATAGAGATTGTTATGTTGTTCTCACTGGCCTCATCTATAAGTTTAGCCAGCAAGTCGGGTGGCATGGGTCTGCAGCATGACAAATCAGACACAATTTTAGCAGTAGCTGTAGACACAGGGTTGAGATTCTATTGTTTTTATTGACTGAACTTAAAAGTAAGAGTGTTTGTGTTTACTGAGACAGCTAACTCACGCAGTGATGGTCTTTTCCCTTGGTTCAGGAGGTAAACCCACCGTTAAGTGCTTTTGATGAGCCAGCAAATCTGAACAGGCCTACAAATACACACACACGCACACACCTCATCAGCCAAATGCTATATAGCACATCAAACAGACCATCACTATTCAAACTTAAAAGTTAATTTATAAAGCATGGTAATCTCAAAACCTTGAGAACCAACAGATAGGGTAATGCTGACTCACCCAGTCGAGCTCCTCCACTTTTTTGCGTAGCATGCCAGAGATCATACGGATGAGGCCCCAGCATCGTAAGTCTCCTGCCTTTTCATACAGTTCCATCAGCAGCCTGTGAACTGTAGTGCCATTACCATGCAGCTGTGTGTCCCAATCCATCCCCCTGAAAGCACACACACACACACACACAAAAGTCCCAACCTGAAGCACAGATTACAAAAAAAGCAAAAATTATTTTACAATGTACGAATAGTATGCATTTTGCATTACGTTAAATTTGCTCCTCCTAATTATCCCTTTAAAAGATCACATATCTAACAGTCATTGCAAATTGGAAAAACTGAAATGTAGCAATTTCCCTATTTGTCAACTGGTCAAAGCAAAAAGACTGAGGGATAACAGGGAGATTTGGCAATAACGGAAAAGTTAAATGGGGAAATTATCCATGTATTAAAATTCAAGTTAACATCCATGGATTTCTTGCTTGTTTCCACTTGATAGGAAATCATAAATCAAAAAATAAAAACATATACACAAATTACAGTGTAGACAGTTATATAAATATAGATTTATAAAAGGTGAAAGCTGACTTGTCTTTGAACAGGATGTAGAGGATGTCTGCCTGCTCTTGGAGACCCTGTGTATCCTTAAGCAGCTGGGTCAGAGCCATGTAATCTATAGCTCCATCAGCACAGCGGGGCAGGTTTACATATGACGACACAAAAATCTCTGGATCCTGAAGTGGAAAACAATTAGTTAGAAAAAAAAATTCTTTTTTCTAAATGTGTGCATGTGTATCAATGAGTGCTTGTATACCAGGCTTGGTTCTGGTGTTGAGGACTCTTTTAAATTAAGAGATGGTTGAGGGGAACGGAAGAGCTTGGTGGGCAGGTACATTTGCACATCTGAAATAATCGAATAAAAAATTACAAGGATGAATTGCATAGGCAAACTTTATTGGCAAGAATAAGCAATAGCAAAGCTCACTATGGAGCTGTAGATCTTTGGCCTTGTTGACTAAAGACACAATCTCTCTTGTTTGATTGGCTGCAGCTCTGAAGCGGCAGAGCCCACTGGCCTTGTCCTCTGCTCTCATTCCCCGCTTGGGCACTGCTGTGGCCAAAAGCTGATCCAAATACTGTGCAAGATCATCTCCATCTGAGAGAATAGATACAAAGTGTCTGCTGTTTTGTTTGATGGACAATATCGTTGCCACATTTTAATAATTCATTCCCACAATATCCATTAGTACCCTCATTTTACTTAAATCATGTCAACGTTTTAATAGTTCATGCCTTTGTTTTAGTTTCACCGTGGCCATGTTTTAATCTTTTTTGTGTGTGTGTTATGAGTGGGGCTTTGTAGGATAGATATGCATATGTGATATGTACAGAAATAAAGTAAAGGGAATGTATGATTACGCAAATAATTATATATAACCCCAAAATATGCTTCTACAAATAGAAACCATGTTAAATTTAAATTAAACTAAGTTGTAACTCCATTTGTGCAAACATTTAATAGGTATGTTCTATTCATGCATGAATCTATACACTGAAACAAACTCTAAAATAACTATTGCACAATCAAGATGGATGCAGCCTTCACTTAGAAAATGCCAACTATGCATTATTTCATGCAGTAAACAAACCAGCCCCTACTGAATGCAAGCATAAAAAGCAGTTAGAAGAACATATATATTAGAATTATTAACCCATCCTTGACTTCACCTCATCTTGCAATGAAGGTTGAGAAATTAATCACAGGCTCAGATTTTACTATTTTTTTAAAGATTACATCATGTTACAAAAGATGTTAAATAGTCAGAATAACCCCTGTGTGAACACAAATGATTAATGATTATTTGATTTTAGAGTATAAGAAAATATTTCAGGAAATAAGTAAGGCCTGACAATTATAAACAAGTGTTATTTATTAAAATTTATAGGAAGCTAACTGCTGTATCCTGTGACTGTTCCTCCTTACCATCACTAATGTTGAGATCATGCATAGTGCCTTCATTATCGAAGTTGTACTCATCATTCTCATCCTCACCCCAGCTCAGACTGCTGGAGTGTGGCTTACCACTATCCAGAAAACTCAGATGAGCAAAACAGGACGTGGTCAAGAACTCTGACAACTTTCCTGTCTGTATCCTAAAAAATGGGAAAGAGATTAAATACCTGCATAAAACATCATAAAGTAAAGCTTAATTACATGTCTCAAAGCTTTGCTCTTACCTTGCTCCTCCATAGTAGCCATCCTGGAGCTTCTTCAGAGTGGCCAGTACTACAGGGTCCAAGTCTGTGTGGTTCTCAGCTGAAAGCAAAAGTTACAGCGTTTTACACACCTAGCATCTCTTCCACTTGAGGAAGTCTTGAGGAAGCGCACGTTTCCTGGTGGTTGTGCCTCTACAACCTTCAAGCTAGTCAGAGTGTTGATTTATTTTTTTTAATTGCCTTTAATAAGAGTTGAAATTAACATGGCTTTTGGAAAACATACAAATGTAGGTCTTTTTAATGAGAAAGGCCCTCTCATTAAAAAAAACTCTCTCTCTTACAAAAATAAACAAGAGAAATGCATACCTGTGCAATAAAACATTAGAGTTATAATAATTGTGGTTGTAGTTGTTTTTGCCCTCATTTGGATAGAAACAAGAAAGAAAACAATGCAATAATATTTATTGAGAGTTTGAGGAGACACAAACAGAAGTCTGTGGAAGCATAAAAGCTTGAAGCATGGGTTGCATTTTTATTTTTGCTGCCATTTGGCTGCTATCTGCCATTTGCCATTTTTTTTCTTCTAATAACTGAATTCAGTCACCTACAGAACCCCATTTGCAAAGAGCATTCTCTCTCTCTTAAATTGGCTGTTCTGCTCGACGTAACTCACGCTACAAGATAATGTTGTCAATCATCATTCAAATATGATACAAAACATCAGCAATGTAATAAGCGATTCACTTAGAGTGATTCACTACTTAATCAAGTTATATGGTTCAATTAATTGATCATTATTAGCTGAATATTAAATTATCTTTATTAAGCTTATCCAAGCTTTAAAATTTTACATAATACCCCTTGAGTACAGTATTGTAGGATAACATATGAACATCTGTCCCACTCACTGAGCATGGTCTGGGAGACAGGGAAGGTGACGGTAGGCCGGCCAGTCATTCTCCAGCGAGAGGACAAGTAGGAAAGGTCAGTACGCAGCATCTCCACAATCATCCTGTTATCAAGGGCCAAGTAAAACTGCTGGTGATCAATAAACTACCAGAAAAAAAAAAAGAGTAGAAAACACACAAACAAACCCACAAAAAAATGAGAGATAAGTGAAAACACAATTGAAATCTCCGACTAGATATACAGCAGAACTGTGTATTACCTTAATTTTTTTGTTTGTTTAAAAATGACAAAACAACATGCATATCCACCAACCTAAGAAGACCAATATGTGTTTTCTGTTTCAGTACCTGAGGTGTAAAAGTGAAGATAGTGTTGCGGATGATGTAGAGCTTGGAGGTTCCCAACACACCAATCCTGCGACATGGCCTACCAGTTAGCCCCAGCCTTTTGTTACATCCTATGGGAGAAAAAAATTAGCCAAATCAATCATTTATTGTGGCCTGATATGTTGGGAAGGTTTTAACGGTAGTGAATTGCTCCTACCTAGTCGGGCATAAATGTGACTAAGAACTCGAGAAGGTTGCACTCTGATAGGGTGGATGTCTGCCACTGTATCCACTGCTATCCCATTCTTTAGTAGCAATGACTTAATCTCATCATTCTCTGCCAGAATGCACACTACAGAATACCAACAACAAATTAAACAACATCCAAGGCTTAGAATATCACAAGAAACTGGCAACATGGGCAATTTTTCTAGCTGATATCATTTGCCTAAAAATTTAACTTGCCTTGGACAACCACATCAGGCTTGGGGATGGTGGAGAATCTGCGATTGAGTGGGTCTATCTCTCCAGGGGCCAGGAAGCCCTGAAGTTTATTTTTTTCAAGAAAAGAATTTTTTTATTTGGATCAAAGTCTTTTTTATTGGAAATATTAACAAGTTACATATACATACATACATTGTACACTATTTTTATTTTTTTTTTCTAACCGTACCCCTCCCCCCACCCCTCAAAAAAAAAAAGCCAGTCAGCAGAAAAAGAAAAAGGGAATAAATAAATAAGCGAAGGAATTATTAGAAACAAAGACTAAAAAAGCAATCTTTTATTACAGATCTAATTGATTTGCATCTATATTTTCAAAATGGCTT
>JAOVYU010000051.1:11693904-11706639 GCA_025674565.1 Synodontis membranacea
TCTCCACTAGGTGGAAGCACTGTGTGTGATGCGACTGGTCTCCTCTAGGTGGAAGCACTGTGTGTGATTCCACTGGTCTCCACTAGGTGGAAGCACTGTGTGTGATGCGACTGGTCTCCACTAGGTGGAAGCACTGTGTGTGATTCCACTGGTCTCCACTAGGTGAAAGCACTGTGTGTAATGCCACTGGTCTCCACTAGGTGGAAGCACTTTTATATATTACTATACCATATTTACTAAATTTTCCCTTCAGCAGCAGAAGATTATGGATTGAACCTCAATCTGTGTGATTCCAGCGACTTTGGGACCACTACTGACCAGCTATTATTTGGATAGTGGACCATTTACAATACAGCAATGACATATAGTGGTATGGTATTGTGTGTGTGTGTGGATTAGGTGGAGCAATGTTGCTAGGGTTTTTTTTTATATGCACCTCAGTATTTTACCAAAGATCTTCATCCAAATCTAATTCTGTGCACAGAAACTGACATTGATAAAGGGATAGACAAATTGTGGTTACAGGTTGTGATTGTATACCTACAAAGTGAACTCATATGGTAGGTGTACCAAAAACCACAACTAAATTCCTGAATGTAGTTAAATTATATTGTTATTCAGTAATATACTGTACAAGGATGATTACACTAATGTCTTTGTATGCCTGCATGTGTGGACTGCAATTGACCTGTCCTACTTTAAGCATTTTTAAGCATGCTTAAGCATGTCCTACTTTAAGCATTTTTCTGACCACCAAAAAAACAGCCTTCTGGACCAAAACATGTGATTCAACAAGATATTTTACATTATCCCAACAATGAATAATGTATTGTTTGAAATGTCTTCTCCACTTTGAAGACTGCTTAATGTTTGGGAACATGGCAAAAAATAGTCTTATATAACCCATTGAGTCATTGAAGTCTGAGAACAATTATTTTCCTTTTGCTTTAAAAACTGAAGTACAAACAAATGTGCAATGCTTCCAACTTTCAAGCCTCAGTCATAATCTAAAATGTGTTAAAGATTTGTTATAGAAGCTATGCACCTAGTGATATTATTCTAAAATGTATTTTTATTTTCAGAAGCAGAACAAAGCTAACAGTTCGTTTAACAGAGGAAAATGGCACAAGTCTAAATAGTATTTTTAATGCAGAGTGAAGAGCAAATTTTAGATGCATTTATGAATGTTAATTGAGGGTCATTTGTTTCATCTTATCCAAATGTAGCAGATCAATGTCAGTTTGGTTTGCAGTAAACTTATATGATCGCTGAAATCTCACATTAAAAAGAAAATATGATATATACTCTAATTGTCTGACCACTTATTCCTTCTCTGTGATGCACAAGCTTGGCCAAATGAACACACATGTCTGTCTATAAAGCTAGGGAGGATTACTAACATGCACTAATTAAACATCTGTTTTATAATCATCATATGACTTAAAACATTAAAAACATTTTGGATCAAAAGGTGCTTATCATCGTTGGAAATTTATGATGCTTTTAGAAACATAAATGAACTTTATTTACTGTAATATCTAATTTTAGAATTTATAAGCTTCATATTGGTTATATGACATTCCACTTACAGATATTTTATAATAAACCTGTTTATTGTTTCATTCAAACATCATATGTAGCATACACAAAAGCAACTACACACATTCAGGACACTCACACATTCATTAATGTCACATATAAGGTAAGAGTTTTTCTCGGTCACTCCAAAGCATACACTGAAGCATACAAAATAATCAAATATAATAAATAGATTATCCAACAGAGGAATCTTGAATATTCTGACAGGGTTATAGGAGATGTATGACAAATGTCAGGTCTGTATCGGCACTTACATAAATAAAAGCAAGAAAACATTTTGCCACATAAAAAAAAAAAAAAAAAACACTAAAACCTTAGCACATCTGAAAAGTAATCTGTGCAACTACAATAACAGGATCTTCATACAAGTAAGGTTTTAATCTTTGCACTGTTAATCACACTTTCTCTGTCTTTCTGCAGAAGGATTATCTGTAGTTCAATGACACTCAGGTTGAAAGTCTGCTCAGGTTGTACGTGCAACTTGTTGCCAGCTTGTCACTAGAGTGTGCAGCATCCAGGCATTACATGACCTAATACCAAGAGTTAGTCTTCTGGAAAGAGCCTAGTTGCTCAGTATGGCTATAGCCATTTTATTCATCACACCTTCATTATCACCACCAGTCCAACAATCTGACAAAATGCACACTATGTAATGACATGCAATATTAAATAAAAAATAACAATAGCAAAATAGTATACAGGTAGTGTATTATACTGTAGGTTATGAGGTTTATGTTGTTAAACTGAAAAAAAGTGCTTACTTGTGTTATGAAGTCATGCATATATGAACTTGTTTGATTATGATTTAAGCCAATTAGTTGCCCATCTAAAAAAACTATTTCACCTTTCTCTCTGTCAACATAAACATAACCAGCATCACTCTTTGGTTGGCCTAATTTCTGACAATAAATTGAACTTTACTTTTTCCTCCACCACTAAGTACGACCTTTTTTATGATTCCATTAAATGCAGGGTTCAGGACAGTCAGTGACCTTTGGGCTGGAGACGTAGTAAGCCTTTCCAGTCTTAGGAATTTATAGGTTGGCTAAAGGAGCAGTGTCCTTTCCTATAGGAATAATAATGAAACATTTGTTTTATAAAATGCATATCGGAAACAACAGCTCTAAATTATACACAATATATTAATCATCAGTGTCTATCTTGAAATATGATTACCTGCATATTCCTGTGGAACACTCATAGTTATTCTGACAGTATGCTCCATGGGGTTTCGTACCCATGGTTCTCCAAAGAGGTGTCATACGGGCCATTCTCCTGAGTGACCTCTGAACTCCCTGCACGGAGCCTGAGGCGGCCTCCATCTCTGGAACAGGACTGGACGCTACCTAAATAACATACACATATACTCGGGTAACAGAGATGACTGCATCATGTTCAATATAATCTTCATTTAAAATCTCAAATTTCAATCTGTGCATATCAGCAAACATGTAGAATAGGTATTATTAACAATAAAATGTTTAAAAAAAAAAAAAATACACACACTCATTCAACTCTATATGTTAGCTCAAATAAAAAAAATTTAAAAAAAAAAAAAAAAAAAAAAAAAAAGTTAAAAAAATGCAGAAATATTCAAGTACCTGTTGGATGAGCACCATGAGCACCAAGCAGCAGGCTGCAACAGCTTTTTTGCTGAAATGACTTTGCTCCTTCATGTTGAGAGACTGGGTTTTAGTACAACTTTCGCAGAACTTTATCTGTAACTTCAGGCAACAGTGACTATTCTCACTATCTCCAGGCTCATGTATTTTCCAGTTACCACAGTTAGACACCCAGTCTGCCAGTCTTCACCTCAGACTCTCTTTGATTCCCTCCCTGTCTCTCTTAGCCTTTTTGTACCCAGTTGTGTCATCACATGTTTGCTTAATATTTGTGACGGGGGATAAGTAGTCCTCTGGGGGCCGGGTGAAAATACAGTCAGGGCTATGGGAAGTGGGAAATGACACACACACACACAAAAAAACTGCAAGGAAGGACAACACAAATCATCACAGGCTTATCATCAGGTCAGTGGTCCAATAACTAGGTAAGAGAATGTTATGGATAAATTTAGTTGATAACCATCTTACATCATTCCTCTTGTCCACTGTCGTACCGCCTTCTTTCAAATTTGTAAGTACTAATCCTAAGTGTTCAAGTGGTTCAGACTGTTGGTGGGCCATGGATTAATTTGGTTTAAAATGTTTTCCAGTTTGATTAATGTTTCTTCCTCAGCTTAAAAGAGATTTGGATATTAGGTCTGAGCACCATTACAGATGATCAGACAGGTATGAGTACAATTTTATACACATACAAAATTAAAATTAAAAAACTTTACTCACCCCAGTCTGATGAAAAAAAAAAAAGGGCTTTGCTTCATGATATGCATAAACATGGTATTATTCCAGAATCCTGGAAAACAGCTTCCCTTATCTCAGCTTCACCTGAGTGTTCATCTTCTTACAGGCCAATAAGTTTACTGAATGGAGATACAGACTTGTTATAATGGTTAATACAGACCTAACTGGATTTGTTATAGAGACAATGTAATTGTAGTTTAAAAACTCTTTATATTATAAATCATCTGAGCAGAAACATAAACTCAGCAGTGACCATCACTCTCAATGCTGAAACAGCTTTTGATTAATTAAATGAGTTTCTGAGTTTCTCATTAAATCACTTTATTCACACCCAACTGTCTCATTAATAAAAAGAATTCTTATTTTGAAACTCTGCTTTCTGTTGGCTACTAAATGTGTTAAAACATGTAAAGTTTCTCATATCTCCCTTCATACAAATTATGTTCTCTTGAATTTGTATAGTCCAGAGACCTCTGTCAAATTGGTTCTCAATCTGATATCTGAATACAGCAATGTCTGATTGTGCAATTAATCTTGGCAAATCCTTGGCCTTGCCCTTTAATATCCCTCGATATTGTTGTCTCAGAACGATACCCCCTTTCAAATATCCAAGGCAGGGTTCAAATATCTTGGTGTACTGCTCACACATATAATATAGGGAATTTATTTACCAAAAAGTACTTAGGTATTATTTGATAATTATCTACATTTTAAGAGCTCAATATACGGTCCCATGTTCCACAAAAATTAAATAAGTCTTTTGGTCCTCATTTTGTAAACCATATTAAAAATCATCCAGCTTGTAAATGACAAAAAGTACTCATCATTTAAAGGGTAAATATACTGTAAACAACATGCTTTTGACATGGAATGAGATCAACCAGTAAGTTGGCTTTCAAACACTGGCTTTCAAAATTGGTCAATATCTGGAGCAATACATCATTCTTGTATGAATAATCAGAATGTTATGACCTTTGAGCTAGCTTAACCTCCCAAACTTAGATTTTTTTTTTACAACTATCTGCACTTCTCTATCTCAGTGAGATAAAAGATGCTGGGAGGTGAATGCAAACAAAATTCCAAGTATATTAGCTGCTCTGTCATAGTTCAGTCAATTGTGTTAAAATAGCTCAAGGTCAATGTGGGAGGGAAGGACCACTCTAGTGATTGTTCATGCAGTGACATGCAAGACATTATTCCCAAAGTTCACCTTTATTAATATCCAGTTGCAGAATTTATTTTTGAATTACTTCTATATGCCTAAGATATTTCCTGATAAATCTATACTATGCCCAAAGTATAATATCAGTCAAAGTACAATCATTATGTTTTAGCAGTACTCCAAAATTCAGATGCTTCAGATGTAAATTCTCCCACTAGAAAAACTGACTTCAACCATATATTTGAAGAAAGCTGCTCAGCGTGGGTGATGTGTTAGCAAAAAAACTCTCTCCAATTCTATTTCATTCCGTCATAGACAAATGTGTTTTAGCTTCCTGTTCTTTGGAGAATCAAACTCATGACCTCCTGACCATGGGTCAAACTTTTTAACCCTGACTCACTTGCTAGCTAGTTTTAAAACTCTGTCTTCATTAGTTTCATGAACCAAGACGGGCCATGTTAATTAGTGAAGCACATTTGAATAGAAAAAGCGTCAGCCAATGTGCTGCACAGTTAAAATGAGCATGAATTTAAGTAACATGGATTTAAATACCAGTTTAATAAAAATGTATTTATAGCTTTTTTGTACACTGCTCAGATAAAAATCACAGTAAGTATTGCAATATAGACATTATATAAACAAATACTGTATACAGTATGCTCAAAAGTTTATTAGTAAACTAGCAAATAGAGTAGCATACTTAGTATACCTGAATGAACTTTTTGACATCTTTTTGTCCATATGCTCATCAGTTGTCAGTGGGTCTCTACTGTAGCCCTGTAATGATAACTTACAATTTTCTGTCAGTAAGAATTATAATGTTTGTATCAAAGTGTCTGCCCCACCAAGAAACCCCTGAGGTCATACATACTAGCTATGGCCCAGGAACCATTGCAGAGGAGTGAAAGACAGTGTGTCAGCTCTGAGATGAAACACTGCACAGCACCACAATAGAATTTTAATAGCATTCTCGGAGACTACAAGTTTCAAAACAATTAAACTGTTAAAATGTCAAACCCCGTGTTGGTGACTAATTCTTAGACAAATCATATTATGCATAAATGACCACAAAGTATACAGCAGAATTAACCATGCAAGGCTTCTTGACTCATTTTCAAATTCTAACCCCTCCTTTTCTTTGATCCAGATTGACTGTAATGTCAGCTGCAACTCTCCTAAACCTTAGACACTCACTAACCTGAAGCGTCCCTGGCACTGTAAAACTGCAAATATGCATACAATGTGCCACTAGCTTTAATTTGTTGCAAGAACTTTAGGAGTCATAAAAGCAGAGTTGGCAGCTCAGCCATAGGCAGCGTGCAAGCATATAAAAAAAATGGAAGCAGACAAAGAGGAAAAATGATGGAAATGGGAGTTCGACTTACTGTAACCCCTAACAAAGGTCTAAAGTGACTCACATGTTTTCTGGATATGATGTTCTATGCTTCATCACACCAAAACTTCTCAAAAGCAATCCTCATGATTTCACAAGAGTGTGCCCTTGTTTTAAACGTTTGGCATATTTTCAGTAGTATCATCTCTTGCTCCTGTGGCTAAGGTCACAATTATTTTGATTTATGTTTGATAGCTAAATGTTGTGCAAAATTCTTAGCATAGCAAGAATGTCTCAGTTGCACTCAATGCGGTGATGAATGCATGCAAAATGCACGTGCTAAAAAGCTGTGATGATACCAACACAAAATAGTGAATGTAGGACATGCAATGCATTTATATAGACAGCAGCTCTAGACTGAAATAAACCTTAGCAGTGGGAATGTAATAATCAGGATTCTCCGAATTTTGCGTAATTTTATTTGCATGCCAACTCATGAGTGATTGGACGAGATTGCCTTTTGCCGGGTATGGCAGTAAACTGTACTATGACCTCAGATGACTGACAGTCATACCTAGAATTCACTTTAGCCATAAAGTCCCTATGGCAATCAGATTCAATACACACACACACACACACAAATATATATATATTTATATTATTATTATTTATATATATATTATATTATTACATTTTAGTTTATTTAATTTTGATAATTATGGCCTACAAAAAAAAAATCATCTCAAATATTCAGAAAGTGTAATTGCCATGTATCTCTCGGCCTAGTTCAGTATATACAACAATTAAGCCACATAAGGTCATTGCTGAAAACATGGCTGTTAGCATTGTGCTGTATCGAAGCATATTAATGGAAAGTTGACTGAAAGGGGAAAGTGTGGTAGGAAAATGTGCACAAGCAATATGGATGAGCACAGTTTTGAGATGGTTGTCAAGAAAAGTCAATTCAAGAACTTGGGATAGCTTCACAAGGCGTGAACTGAAGCTGCTGTCAGTGCATCAATAGCTACCACACAAAGACGTCTTCAGGAAAGAGGCTACAACTGTCACGTTCCTAATATCATGCCACATCTGAACCAGAGACAACGTCAGAAGCATCTTATATGGGCTAAGTAGAAAATTAACAGGACTGTTCCAAAGTCCTCTTTTCAGATGAAAGTAAATTTGCATTTATTTGGAAATCAAGGTCCTTGAATCTGGAGGAAGAGTGGAGAGGT
Organism: Synodontis membranacea; assembly: GCA_025674565.1. NCBI lineage: Eukaryota > Metazoa > Chordata > Actinopteri > Siluriformes > Mochokidae > Synodontis > Synodontis membranacea. The sequence continues at coordinate 11,701,594 of JAOVYU010000051.1, forward strand.
CCAGTGTGGATTTCTGATTTTCATGAGCTATAAGCCACAACCATCACAATTAAGACTAAAAAAAAAAAAGCTTGAAATATTTCACTTGACATGTACTGAATAAGGAATACGAAATATTTACTTTTTGAAATTACAAAAAAGTGCACTTTCACAATGTTGTATTTTTTTGAGATGCACACACACTAATATTATACACTACCGGTCAAAAGTTTTAGAACACCCCAATTTTTTCCAGTCATTTATTGCAATACAAGTTGTTCAAGTCCAATGAATAGCTTGATATGGTACAAAGGTAAGTGGTGAATTGCCAGAGGTTAAAAAAATAATGTACATTTCAGAATTATTAAAAAAAGGCCTTTTCAGGGAGCACAAAATGGGTTAACAATTTAAAGCTGTTCTGCAGGAATGAAGGTTGATCAAGCCTTAAAAACTGGCACTACTAATTCCCCCAGGTGTTCCAACTTTTCTGGATTACGTACAGCCCCTCTGTCCGCATAAAAGCAGTGTTGGAACACACTGTGGTACCATACCCTCATGAGCATCAGTTGAACAGTATTGTACCTGCAGGAAGTAGTGTGTTGCTAGAAAAATGGCGAGAAAAAGGCAATTAACAATGGAAGAGAGACAGACCATAATAAAACTTAAAAATGTAGGTCTTTCCTACAGAGAACTTACAAAGAAAGTCAAGGTGTCAGTGTTCTAAAACTTTTGACCAATAATTTCTTTCACATGGAAATTTCTTTCACATGGAAATGAATCATTATCATAGTATAGTATAGTATATTACAGATACTGATCAGGCATAACATTAAAACCACTAACAGATGAAGTGAACAACATTGATTATCTTGTTACAGTAGTGCATGTCAAGGGGTGTGATATATTAGGCAGCAAGTGAACAGTCAGTTCTAGAAGTTGATGTATTGGTATCAGGAAAAATGGACAAGCGTAAGGATCTGACTAACATTGAAATGAATAGTGGTTTGTACATGCCAAAATTGGTCCAAGGAAGGACGACTGGTGAAATGGTGTCAGGGTCCAAATGGTGGGTGACCAAGGCACAATTATGAGCACAGGGAGTGAAGGCTAACCTGTCAATATAGCAACTATAGCAAAAAATTGCTGAAAAACCTCAGGCTGGGTATGATGGAAAGAAAACACAATCTCTAGCATTTTATTTGGAGCATATCAAAAACTGGATGCATTTTTCCACACAGTATGGCAGTTTCTTTTCCTACAGCTCTGTGCATTGATGCTAAATGTAATAATTATGTGGTTAGATTAATAAACTCATTCTTTTGTGGAGACTTTATGAAAAAAACAAAGTGTGAAATGTGGATCGTTTTCAAAACTGGTAGTAAAAGTGAGCTTTTGAAAATATCCGCATATGTGTAAGGCCAAGGACCACACCAAAAGCTACATGAGTATGGAAGTAGTCTCCAATAATTTGACAATATTTGAAAGTGATCAAGGGGACAGGATGAACCTCCTATGAATTCAGGACTGCGTGCTCACTCTATGCTCTGGTGACAGGCTGGAGGATTTAGCGACAGTTTTGGTAGAGAAGAGGGGAGTAGAGACAGGTGTTACTTTGTGTGGCGTGTAAAATTTTCTAAATAAAAATTAAAATGTTGAAATTAAGAAATTGGCAGTGGCACCAACAGGATTATATTCCATAGTACGCATAAGAACACCTGCCCACTTGTACCTTTAATGTCTAGATTCCAGTATATACAAATACCACTACAGCAGAAAGAGAGTTATTGAGTGAGCAAGAGAGAAAGATTGATTCAGTTTAAAATTTTTTGCATGTTACCAATACATCACCACCATAAAACTCTGATGACCCTAGCACATATATTTAAAAAAAAATGGATAGCAGGCCTGAAAAACAACAGCAGCTAGCTAAATAAAGGGCTACAATATAGTATCATACTACTACTACTACTGCTGTACATTGAATATAGCCCAAATACTTGCAGTAAATGGCAGAACATTGGCAGAACATTACCCAGAGCGTCACAATGGCTCTGCAGGCTTGCCTTCTTCCCAAAGTGCATCCTTGTGTCATCTTGTCCCCGGGCAAGTGACGCACCTGGACATCCAAAAGATGTAAAAGAAAATGTGATTGATCAGACCAGGGCACCTTCTTCCATTGCACTATTCGACCATTTCTAATGCTCATGTGCCCATTGAAGGCACTTTAAGTGGCGGACAGGGGTCAGCATGGGCACTCTGTTTGGTCTGCAGCCCCAAATGCAGAAAGCTGCGATGCACTGTGTGTCCTGACACCTACCTATCATAACAAGGGAGCAGCCATGCTCAACTGTAATTATACTGGGTCTTTCCGGGTTAAGAAAGGAAAAAAAATGCTCTTTCTTGTAAATTTATTTGAAGCATATCAAAAAATGGGCATGTCTTACAAAGAACAAGAAAGACCATGCTTTTTAATAATTAATACATTTAAAAAAAATTTAAAGACAAAAGTAAAGTTAACTTACATACTCTCCATGTATAAATGAGGGTACTAGTAGGATGCATGGATACACCAACTGGACATGAAATGCAACACATGGAACATCAGTTTTCTGAAGTGTTCCTGAGCACCTCTAATAATTTCCTTTATACAATCATTACAGTTTTAATGCAGTGCCACCTGAGGGCTCAGAGGTCACCGGCATTCAGTGTTGGTTTTCAACCTTGCCTCTTGCATTCAGAGATTTCTCCAGCTTCTTGTAATCTTTTGATTATATGGTTTATAGATGTGAAATCCCTAAATTTCATGCAGTTGAATGTTGAGAAACTGAAATGTTGAAAAATTGTGTATTGGCAAACCTCTCTCCATTCTGGCTTGTGAATGACTATGTCCCTTTCATACCCAATCCTGTTACTATCACCTGCTAAAAAATAACTTGTGAATGTTCCATACAGGTCTTTTTTGAGCATTCTACAACTTTTGTTGTGGGCTTTTGTTGCCCCTGTCCCAAGTTTTGCAGGCATCAAATTCAGAAGGAGTGTATATTCACAAAAACAATAAAGTTTATCAGTATGAACAGTAAATATATTCTCTTTGTGATGTGTTCTATTGAAAATAGGTCAAAAATTACTTGTTAATCAAGGTATAAAACGTAAATAAAAATTTCCCAACAGTTTCCGAACTTTTACGAACTGTAAAAGTGCTTGTATACTTTGTTGTATGGTTCACCATAGCAACAGACTACTGTCATTCAGGTTGTTTTATGCAGGCCCCATGCCTTATGGAAGTTAACATGATTGCATAATCCTTTGCAGATTGAAGTTCTGGATGGACCTGATGAGACAGGAGAAATGTTCACCCGACCTGGTAAACTTTCTGATTACTTCCCCAAACCGTATTCCAGTCCAGAAGCTGCTCGTGCTGCCAACAACGGTGCTCTGCCCCCTGACCTCAGCTATATTGTCAATGCAAGGTAACAGTAAATTCTTTTTTTTTTTTTTTTTTTTTTTTTTCACATGAATCTTTATTGTGTTTTCACAAATGGAACTAAATAACAACAGGAGTTTCAATACGAGACATAATAACACAATTTCCAAAGTCAACCATCCTCTCAACGCCCCCCCAACAAAAAACAAACAAACTAGTAAAGAAAGGACATGAAGTCTTTTAACCAAGATGTTGCAGGTGGAGGCTTTCGATCTTTCCAATGTAACAGTATTTTTTAGCTTTTAGCTTTAGATAGTGTATCGTAAAAGACCAAAAGGAACTCAATTTTGGGCAAGAAAAAAACAAAAGGATGTGGTTGGCAACTGATAAATTACATCTGTCGCACATTTCACCAGTTTTAAATAGAGTTTAACTTTGGATAAGTGTGTCCTATGCAGAACCCTAAACTGAATTAATTTCAAATTAGAGCAGCAGGAAGATGAGCTCTAAAAAGAACAGGGGTAAGACAGACCAATGCTGTAAATCTAATTGAACCCCCTTAAAAAGTTTCAAAATATTATACTTGTAAAGAGCAGAAAAACTATATGAAATATTAATACCTAAGTAATGAAAGCAAGACGACGCTGTACGAAAAGGCAACACCCCAGGTGGTATCAACTTAGCCACGCTGTTGAGAGGGAAGCATTCACTCTTATCTAAATTCAATTTATAACCAGAGAAGGTCCCAAATGACTCCAAAATGTCCAGAATTTTGTCAGTGCAGATAACTGGATCGGTTATCTATATAAAGTAGAAGATCGTCCACATATAGCGAGACTTTATGTTCAGCTCCAGCCCAAAAAATTCCATTGAAGAATTTTGAGCTTCTAAGAGCAATAGAGATCAAAATATAATAAATGGTTCAAGTGCAAGAAGAAGCAGTGATGGGGGACATCCTTGGCGACAGCCACATGATAAATTAAAAAAATCAGACAGAGTGGAGTTAGTGGTTACACTGACAGTACTGGATTTATATAAAAGATTAATCCATGAAATTAATTCATGACCAAAACCATATCTGCTGAGAATTGAAAATAAGTAGTCCAACTCCACTCGGTCAAAGGCCTCTTCTGAGTCTGATTTAAAAAGTATTATATTGAGTAGACGACGAATATTAGAGGATAGCTGGCAGCCTTTAACAAATCCGGTTTGATCATTAGAAATTAGGCGTGGTAAACATGTGTCCAGGTGACTAGCCAGGATTTTACTTAACAGCTTTATATCAGCATTCAACAAACTAATTGGCCTCCAGCTGTTACATTCTAATGGTTCCTTATTTTTCTTGTGTGAAATGGAAGCTTGTGTTAAAGATGCAGAAGTGAAATGGAAGCTTGAGTTAAAGAAGCTGGGAGGACACCATGTTCCTTGGAATTATTAAACATGTCCAATAAAAGGGGTGCTAATTGTTGAGAAAAGTTCTTGAAGACAACTCTAAACCCGTTTGGGCCTGGTGCCTTACCATTTTGCATTATACTGAGTAGGGTTGTAACGGTATGAGATTTTCAAGGTATGATAATCGTCTCAGAAAATATCACGGTTTCGCGGTTTTGTGGTATACGGTATTAAACTATCATTATTATTAT
>JAOVYU010000051.1:11706739-11729835 GCA_025674565.1 Synodontis membranacea
TATTAAATAATTAAGAATATATGTGCATGTTACTGTCATAACTTAATGGCTAACCCCTAAAACTTTGTCACACAGCGTGGTCCAAAATTCCAAGAGAGACCACAATGAAAATAGTAATCTGAAACGTCTCAAAACTAGAAACTAGAATTCAGCTGAAAGTTTGAGAAATGTAAAAAATTTTCAAATGATCAAAGAAATGAAATGTTTAATATTATAATTACCGAATGTTCAACATTTGGCACTTTATTTGTAGGCGACTATTTAAATGTAAGCAAGTAAATATAGTGGCCAAAAACAAATACCAGGGTTAAGGTAGTAATATAAGGGCCTATTGAGAACAATGGTTGAGTGATACATTTATAATTTGACTACAAACTGAATGCACTTTTTCTCTAATTTATGTCTCACTTATAAGGTTTTCATTTGATTTGACCTCATAACATAATTTGCATTATTTAACATGACCACACCATGATTAATACCCATAATGTTACCAAAGAAACAAGTTAACATGCATTAATTGATGTTTGTTTACATTTTATTAAAATATATTTGCAGTGACTTTATTCAATCCAAGAATCTAAAAGTATGTCTTATATTTAAAAGTATAAAAAATAAGCATGGTGCAATAATGTTGATGAACATATCTTTGAACTTTTAAATTAATCTCAGTTAAAAGAAGGCTAATGTAAAGTTTTACATGAATCTTTACCCAGATTCAACATGGTGCTAGCAGCCCTTAATTATATTTTAAGACCTTATTCATATATGTAGTCAAACTGTATGTAATTATCTCTTTTACTATAGGGTCACAGACTCTGGCAATGTTTTGTGAATCTTGGCAAGGACTCTCCAAACTGCAGAAAAAATTAAACTGTCCCAATGGGAACTAGAACAGCTGCCAAAGAAGAGAAAAGAGCTGTCCTAGACCAGACTGATTTCAGAGAAAATTATTTACATGCTGTTTCAGGGAAACAAATGATTTATGTGCTGCTGTGTGGACAATAGCAAGAACATGCAAATATATAAGATAATTTAAAATAAGTGCAATATTGCTCCTGTTTGTTTGGAATGAAAACCCGCACCCACACCGGCCCTTTCTGGATGCAATTTGACACCCCTGCTTTAGGCAATCAGCTTCTGAGAGGTTAGTTGGAGTCAATTAAAGGTGTATCAGAGGATGTTTTTTTAAAGCCTACCTTCAAAATCAGTGTTTATTGCTTGACGTCATGGGGAAAAACAAAAGAAAACATAAAAAAATATTTCCAAATACTAGCAAAGTGTATGTAAACATCTGACCTACTGGAAATGTGAAGAAAGGAGTAAAAGCATAAATAAATTATTCTCTTTACTATTACTGACATTTAAATATAAAATGTAGTAGTGATCCTAACTGACCTAAGACAGACAAAGTTTTCTAGAATAAAATGATTGTAGAATTTTTTTTTGTGTGTGTGTGTGGGGGGGGGGGGGGGTTAATGTTTAAATGTATTTGTCTAAGGTGTATGAAAAGTTCTGACTTTAACAGTAGACACCAGGGACTGATTCTCTTTGTTCAATGGTACAAAGTATGCAAAGAACTGACCCACTTAAAAAAAAAATCTGGTTAATGTTTGTATAAACTAAGGGCCAGAGACATATTCAACATGCTGGTGGAAATTAAACTTAAAAACAGCATAATTCATGAAAATTAGCAAAACGTAACATAAGCAATATTAAACATGCAGGACATGAAGGACATTTTGAGCATAATATCATAGGGACAAGAGTTTTATTTTTAACATAATACTTTTTTTTTTTTTTTTTTTTTAAACACAAAGTTAAAACGCACCTTATGTAGTGCATTTTTATTTTTATTTTATTTTTTTTTACCAAATGCTGGTTTATCTCTTCCACAATAACTATTTGATGAGCCTTCCCTGGAAGGAATAACAGCACTGAGCCTTTTGCTGTAATGTTTAAGGTTGGAAAACACTTGCAGAAACATCTTGTACTAATCCTCCAACCAGAACATTTCAAGCTTTTTTTTTATACATATTCTCAAGTTTGTGAATGTGGACTGCCCTCTGTAGCTCAGACCATGTTGCAAATCTGAAGACACTATATTTTTCTGTTCCTTCAACAAGTTCTGTATTGGATATATGTCTGGGGTTATCATCATTTAGTAAACTCAATTTCAACAACGATCTAGCAAAGTGGGTACAAGTACACTTGTAGCTAGCATGTTAACTGTATTGCTTTCTGGCATTTTAACTTGCCTGTATTATAGCTATACCTGACTACTTTTTCGTGTACTTTTTCGGGGATGATGCATCAGACAGCAGATGCAATGCCTCTCAAAACAACTGTGCCTCAGGAATTGGTAAGTTTACATAGAAGGATATCAGTTGCACTGTTGGATGAAAACAGACAGACAACTCAGGAACTTTGAGACAGAAATGTCCATTTCTATAGACATATGCTTTTCAGGCACTGCTGCTGCTGCCACAAGTGACACCACAGCACATCGGACAGACAATTCAAGCAGTGCTGTTCTGCATGTTGTTGATGTTACTAACATGGTGCCTGATACCATCAGATCATACCCGTTTTCTCAGACGCACAGGTCACAGCGGCACAGCACAACACACACTGACCTGGAACTGTAAGCAACTCCTGCACACCTGATCACACTCTTATGAATGCGTGTGCTCTGTTTATACATCACATATACAAGAAAGTGTAAAGTTTCACCATGGTGCTAAAGGTCTTTGATGTCTGTGTAAAATGATGGTACCACACTGGGATCTGGACTTGGTGCTATAAGTTTGTGCAACTTACCATGCACACCAATGGAAGATGGGAATAATAAAGTGGTCTTCACTTAAGACAGCTTGTCTTCTGGCCATTATTACGGGCAGACAAGTTGGCAAATTGCACCCATTATCGAGTACACTTTGATTGTGACAAAGCAAATAAAAAAGGCATTTTTTTTCTTTTTTACAAAATATGCTCTTTATTTAATTTCTCAACATCTCTAAAACAATCATTTCATTTCATGATTAATCTCTTCAATCTTTCTTTAAGAAACTGGTCTATGAAATTTTTCTCCTCCATAAACCATATGCTCATCTTTCACAGAGATAAAGGACACTCAAGAAAACATCCCCCTACCTTGCCTTTGACTAGAAAGAAGAGTGCAAAATGCATAATTTCCAAAAGAGGTCACAAATAGCAGCATCTGAAACAGCAGCACCTTCCCATTATGTCCAAACAGCTACACACACACAAACACACATACAGGTTGATCTATGAAGACGCCAAAGTTCTCTTACCATCAATCTTTTTTTTTTTTTTTTTTTTCAAAAAATCTTTTTTTCTTTTTTGAATGAACTTTTAAACAGTTATGTCATGTGCAAACATGTAATATCAAATAGTCCAACAGTCCAAATAGAAAAAACTATAGTTTTTTCTTTTCCTTCCATCATTATAACAAACACATGCATAAGGCACACAGACAAACACAGAAAAAAAAGGAAAAAAAAGACAAAGAAAGAATGTTTGATGCAGTTGGTGGCTTTTAACCCAACTATGCATCAGGCAATGATTCCTCCACACTCCAAAAGCATACCTTCACAAAGAACTGGACAGCTGTGGGCAGCAGATGGCAGCAGCAGGTCAAAAGTGGTGGTAGAACTCCATTTTATTCAGTTCTTCAACATCCATGTGTTTTTCAAACCCACAGTCATCTACAAGTGCAGGATTCTGCAATCATGTCCTCATATTCTTTATAGATAATGCTGCCATTTTTTTCCATCATCAGCACACTGATAGGTTTGTATTTGTAAGGCACACAGGATGGCAATGGAATGTCGGCAACACCGAGCTCGCTGATGACAGTCTGGACGATGGCATGGTTGGGGGAGTTGTAGCCATAGTGCAGGATGCGCGGGCAGTCGCCCATGCAGTAGCGAGGGTTGTACATAGGGGGCGCAATGATCCAGTGGTCCCATCCGAGGTCACGGAAGGTCACACGGTATGAGTGGAGCTTGCACTGGTTCTTGCCCACACTGTTTCTGGCACGTTTGTAGTCTGGAATATCAGAACCGATGCTGCCAGGTTCTTTGGAACGCCGTGGCCTTGAGCCAGCGTGAGAGGTGGCTTTGACATACTTTGCCCATTCCTTAGGATGTCCCTCTTCTTCCAAGAAGAGAAGCAACACAGGGGCTCTCAAGTGGTTCTGTGGTGGGAAACGTCTCTTGCGTGTCCTGTACCTTGCGACAGAATGAACCGGGCCAGATTCCCAACACTTGTACTGAACATAAAGGACAAACAGGCTGCCTTTAAACAGAGAAACGTGGGACGTGACATCCGATTCAGTCCACACGCTTTGAGGGCCCAGAATGACATCATGCGTTTCATTAACGTGCTGCGAGGAGGACACTCTGGCCTCGCACATAAACGGAGGATACGATGCCACAGGTGACCTCAGATGGACGAAAGATGCCCTGTTTAGTTTGCTCAAGGGGAGATTTTCCAGTTCGTATTGCACTGTGTAAGTATACAACAGGTCTGTCCAGGGCAGGGTTAGAGTCAGAAAAGGGAGAGAAAGAGAATCATTAACTGGGAAGCAATCCGGTTGGTTCATTTACTAGAAACACATTCTTAACTATATGTATTATAAGAAGAATTTAACAGCAGCTCATTATCATTTTCTCAAAAATGAATACTGAATGAATGAATGAAATTAATGTGGCTAATAAGCTCACTGCATATTCTTGAAAACAATCAATAACTACAGATGACGTAATCAGTACTGTCAGTCACAGCAGCATATAGCCTGAGGCAAAACGTTAATGTAATGTGAATGGATGAAAGAATGAAATACTGCTTTACCATTTGCTGAGGAATGGAAGCGCTTGCCAGTTACAGACGCACGAATCAACCTGACGGTGTTGGACCCAAACAATTTACGCTGTTTTGGCCTGCCGTCTAAATTAGCCGCTTTCCTGTACAGACTCCACATAAACTGCAGACTTTGGTCCTCCGTTTGTTTTTTACAACACGCGTTACTGTTGGGGTTTCTCTGCTTTGCGTGGCTTTTTCGGCGACTCTGTTCTGTCGCCAGCACCCCGAGATGTGACGGGGAGAAGGCCATTTTATCGGCCGCGCACGTGAACGCGGGAAACAACAAAAAGGAACACGACAGTATACAAAGTCGGAAGAAGCCATGACTGCCGGCGGCCTTCATCTTTAGCTTCTGGCACGGGAGAGCACAGCCGGCGAGGCTACCATCGTCAAAGAAAGTCACCTGACTGCTGTCTGACAAACCCTTTTTTGCGGCCTCTCAATTAACATGTTCGGTGTGCCCGTGCCTGCTGACGTCATCGACGCGACGTCAATCACCTGAGACGCGCACCTGCTTCAAACTGCGAGGAATATATATATATATATTTACTCATTATTCATATTTTAGATTGAATGCCGCCATGTTGACTTTGGGAATAATAATAATAATGGAAACAATCTCAGCACTGTTTCAGGTGCAGCATGTACAACACGTAGGCTATTAAAGTGTAAAATATCTTTCCTTGTCACTGGTATCTCATATCTTTTTTCCCTTCAGTGTCTTCTTTACACGGTAAAAGTGAATATAGCTTTCCTTAAAAGGGTACATAGGCCTACCTGAACTGTAAGAACCAGCCTTGCAGCTTTAATGAGATTTTAGATTAATACTTAAGGAGCTATACTACATGAACCATTCCAGGTTAAAGATACACACTCCAGCAAAAGATGTACTCTTGACGGTACAACCCCAGTGACAAGGAAAGTTACAGTTTAGTAGCCTACCCTTTTATCTGAGAGTGGGATGCTTTTGTCTCAAAGCAGCGTTACAGAAATATATAAATACTGCTTATGAATTTATGAATCTATAAATGTATATATTTATATATTTACATATATAAAGCTCCCTGAGAAGACAGATTAAACATAACATCACATGGGACCATCCTCAACAGGAGTGAATGTATGTCAAGTGATGAAAACTCCAACCAGAAGAAGGACATCAGGATGGATCAGACAGGTCCAGAAAGCAGAGGGGGTCAGAATCACTGGTATCTCAGGTAGCATGTGCAGCTTGACAGAGGAGAGAGAGAGAGAGAGAGAGAGAGAGAGAGATTGTTAGGTAGACATTGTCATGTAATGGTTAAGACCATATGAGACTATGTTTGATTCTCGGATGCAAATTGGAACTCTGTTCAATAACTGTGGGGCTTAGTAAAAGAAATACTGCTGTAGCCTTTAGTATTTGAGGTACCAAAAAATAGCCTGATTTTGATCTAGGTAGGTGTGGCGGATCATAAGAGACCAGAGGTTTGCTCAGGTACTGTGCCGCGAGACCATTCAGTGCTTTATAGGTCAGTGGTAGTATTTTATAATCAACCTGAAATTTGCTTGGGAAACCAATGCAGTGTACATAAGATAGGGGTGATGTGCTCAAATTTTCTTGTTCTAGTAAGGACTCACGCTGCTTCATTCTGGACAATCTGGAGCTTGTTTATACACCTATTGGAACATCCAGACAGTAATAATAATCTAACCTAGAGGTAACAATTCCATGAACTAAAATTTCTGCATCATGCAGTGACATAATATTCCTTATCTTAAAGATATTTCTGAGAGGAAAGAAAGCTGTCTTAGTAATATTAATTACATGAGCATCAAATAAAAGACTGGAGTCAATAATCACTCCAAGGTCTTTTACTTCTGCACATGGTGAAACAGAAAGGCCATTCATTGTTACAATGTAATGAGATAGCATACTTCTAGCTGTATGTGGTTCTAGTACTAGTACTTCTGTCTTATCAGCATTGAATAGAAGGAAGTTAGTAAGCATCCACTGCCTTATGTCCTTTACACAATCGTCAATTTAATTAATCTGGTGTCTCTCATTTTACTTCGCTGAAACATAAAACTGTGTGTCATCAGCATCACAGTGGAAGCTAATGCCATGTTTACAAATAATATTACCCAGCGGCAACATATATAAGAAAAAGAGTAGTGGGCCTAAAACAGAACCTTTTAGAATACCAAACAGTACCTTACTATGGGTGGAGGAGTCACCATTTACATCAACAAACTGATAATGATCAGTCAAATAGGACCTGAACCATGTTCCTTTAACTCCAACCACATTTTCTAATGTATCAAGAAGAATAGTATGATCAGTGGTGTCAAAAGCTGCACTAAGGCCAAGCAACACAAGCAACGAGACACAACCCTGATCAGAGGCCAGCAATAAGTCGTTTACCACTTAACCAGTGCTGTCTCTGTGCTATGATGAGGTCTAAATCCTGACTGATACAATTCATGAATGTTATTCTTGTGTAGGTATGAGCATAAATGCTGAGGTACAGCCTTTTCTAAGATCTTGGAGATAAAGGGAAGGTTGCATATCGGCCTATAACTGGACAGATGGCTGGGGTCAGGGTCGGGTTTTTTAATCAGGGGTTTGATAACTGCTAATTTAAAGGATTTAGATACATGCCCAATGCTGAGGGAAGAATTGGTTATTTTTAGAATCGGTTCAATGGTTTCTGGAATGATCAGTTTAAGGAAATGGATTTAGTCCTTTAGATAAAAGGATTTAGTGCACGTCGAGGATTTCGATGCAGAAATTAGAGAAATATTTAATTGAGGTCAGAGTTGTAGTTACAAGGCTTTTTTTAATGGCCTCTGCCACCTTGTGCCACCCATGTGGTTATACCACAGTAGGCTTGGGGTCATTGGCTCTATTTACGTGTATGTTGTTGAGCCAATGTTGGTTTGAATGTATTTTGCTTCATAGGAACCTGTCAAGGTGAGGAAAAATGTCAAGGCTCCTAGCTGTTTTTTTTTTTGGTCAATGGACTACCCCAACTGTAAAATACCACTATTAAAATGAATGAACCAGAGATGTGTAAGTGTACATTGATCTCATTCCAACCTACCAGCCAGCTGTCACCTTTCTTACCACAGCTACCCATGCTTAAGCCTAATGCATGCGTCCATGCGTTTAGTGAGCCAACCACATCATTTTCAAATTGCTACTCATGCTACAAAACAGGGCAACATAACACACTTACAGGAAAACACTATGTATCTTCTTCTGCATACATGAGCTCACAAATGCCCCAAATTGGCTAGTGTCCTTGTAAATGACACTGGACAGAGAGTATAGCATCCCTCCCAACCAGCAGCATGGCCAGTTTTGCTCTCTTGGCTCCTGTACAGATGATTGAGGTTTGATCTTGCAATCTCACGAAAATAGGTTTTATGTTATGCCTCATTGGAAGGCTGTCCTTTTTAAAAATGATCATAATAATAATAATAATAATAATAATAAATAATATTGTTGTTATTGTTATATGAAAATTAAAAAGAGCTCTCTGAATGGAAAGCAGTTCTAAAGGGGCTCTATATAGAAATGTATCTAAGTGGAAAACCTCTTGGGTAGGTTTCTATATTGAAGGGTTCTCCTCGGAAAGAAAGAACATTTCCAAAAAAAAGAACACTTTATGGTGCTAGATGGAGCGTTATTTCTAATAGCGTTATTTGTAAAATCATGTCTAAATAGTGCGTCTTCCCCTGTTACTTACTGCTACTGTACTCTTATTGCACATACTGTATCTTGTTTTTATACTGAGTTTTTTTTTTTGTTTTTTTTTTTTTGCTGACCTGCTATTTTGTTTTTTCTTTTTACTGTTTTTATTCTTTTACTGTACTATTGATTGTGCTGCTGTAACACAAATTTCCTTGCCGTATAAATAAAAGTATCTGTCTTTCTACCTATTTGGCTCTGTTTGTATGTTTACCATCTATTTCACCTTCACTGAAGCTGAACTGATTTATGTCAGGGAAAAGAACACATTTAAAAAAAAAAAAAGTGTTTTATAATGAACAAAAAAGTTGCTTTGTATGGCAAGGATTTAACACATCCTGCCTACAGTGGGATGTTTACTTTTGTATGCTGACCTGTGTGCAGTCTTGACACAGTTTTTTCTGAATAAGTTAACTGTGGGATTTGCGTAGGAGGAGCCGCTTCGCCATGCGCGTAAAAAAGCCAACTCGAGGCTGGACATCGGACAAAGCAGGAGTTAGCCGTTGAGCAAAGTCCCGCCCCTTTAGCTGTGGACTCTTCACGAAACTCGACCCCCAAACGGCCGTTCCACCTGTCAATCAAAACTGACTCTTCAGCCTGAAGCATTTCCTTCGCGCGGAAGCTCGGCATGCCCGTCCTGAGCAGCACATCCCTCCCCTCCACAGCCCTCCCCTGTTTCATAGCGCGGCTGCCTGGGTTGTTGTTAGTGATGGAGAGACAAGAGCTCGTGGTGTGAGAAGTGTGAGGCTCGAGTCTAAAAGGCCCGGAGCCAGCAATGGAGACCGTGGAACAGCTCGTGACCTTTAATCACATCCACGTCGAGCTTAACGGAGGCGCTCCGTGGGGATTCACGCTGAAGGGCGGACTGGAGCACGGAGAGCCGCTCATCATAACAAAAGTAAGTGAAGCAGAGGTATGGAGAGGAAAAGATTTTTTCAACTTTGTGAAGTTTTTTTTTTTCTTTTCTACTTTCCAACCTGCATTGTTAGACTATAATAGTCAATACACAAAGAAACCACGCACATGTGTAACGTTACACAGGACTAAAGAAAAAAAGACAGTTTAGAATGTTTGTCGCTGCAGATGACTTAAAAAACTTTGTAACAAAGTGACTGGGAGTCTGGTGTCAGATTTCAAGCACGACTTATCTGCTTGCATCTTGCGTGCTTTAAACTGTAACATTTGGCCATTTTGACTCCGTTTGTAGAAAGAAGTGTTGTGCACTCTGCTGAATGAATGAATGACTTTCCAGGATTCCCTGAGCACTGCTTCCTGTCTAGCCTCCATCCAGGCAAACTCAAGTGGTACTTTTCTAACAGTTGGAGTGTGCTGCTTGAGCAAACTGTCCTTAAATCTGGAGTTTTTCCCCTGTGGACAGAAGGAAAGTTTGTCAGTTGTTTATGTTTACTGATCTGATCTGCTACATTTTGGGTTGTTTGCAGTTTATTGTTCTTATTTTGGAAACAAATATGGGAAATAAATGACCTGCTTTCATAGATTTGTCTTCAATTTTTGTGGTCCCCAAGAGCTCGAAACCCAAGATGACGTTTTTTTCGCAAGCAGAAGCTGATGTTTTTATTTCCATGTTTGTGTATACCACAGTTGTGTATAGTTCTTTCCTGGCACCTTTCCCAGATGTTGGACACAGCATTTTTAAATGCAGCACATTGACACAAGGCTATAAACCAGGCACCCTGGGAGTCCGTCTGTGCAGGCGTTCCTTGCACATTACTGACTTTTTTTAATTCACTGCATCTTAGGCAATGGAAAAAAAAAAAAGTCGTACTTACCTGATATTAGGCCGCGAGAAAGAGAAACGTAGTCGACGAAGTTGGATTTCAGGAAAATCTGTTTTTTTGGATTGTCATCAACTGAAAGCAATTTCAGACTACTGTGTCATTTATGCAGATTTTAGTTTCCCTCTCCCTGAGGGAACTCTTGAACCGTGGATACAGCCGTGTATTCCTTTCAAAAAAAGTGTTTCACATAGCTTCCCTTTATTGAACCAAGAGCTCTCAGCCACTTGGTGAACCCTTGAAGGATCCTTACTCCTAAAAGTGTAAGGTCTAAAAATGTGTGTTGCTTTAATAAAGTTTTCTAGATTCTCTCTTATATAGATATATCCGTGTCTGAATAGGTGAAGTCCTTCGTTAACTTTAGGAGGGTTTTTTTTTCTTTTATTAACTTTGCAAACAGATGAGCTAGAATGCAGACATTTATTTTATCTCTATGCTCCAGTCTCTGGTCAGTAATAAATTCAGGCCGGTTATCTGTACTGCTTTTCCATACAGTCTCTGCACATAAATAAATGAGGTCTGTAGGTTTCGGCGCAGGAGGCGGTGAGGGAACTGTATTAGATTGTCTCTCTGTCTGTTTCAGCACTGCTACCTTCTGTTGAAAGTGTTGATTTGTTTTACTTGAATGAAGATGTTTTAGGGGACAAGAGCCACAGAGATCACATTCCCAGACTTACCCCCCCTGAGCTGATGGAGGGGGAGGGGAGGACGCTGGGGGAGAGGGGGGGGGGTCTTAGGGAGGTGGGGGAGAACTTAGTGGAAGTATGAGTGTAAGAAGAAATCTGCTAATTTATTTCTTACTTTGAGGTCACAAGGGAATACATTTCCTTTTGGTCCTTCGTTTGCTTTTTTTTTTTACATGTAATCCAGGATATTAATGCGTCCTATATTTAATATTATAGTGTTCCCTGCAGAATACCTTCAATTTTTGTTAGTACTATAGAA
This sequence comes from Synodontis membranacea, assembly GCA_025674565.1. Taxonomy (NCBI): domain Eukaryota; kingdom Metazoa; phylum Chordata; class Actinopteri; order Siluriformes; family Mochokidae; genus Synodontis; species Synodontis membranacea. Next base: position 11,718,101 of record JAOVYU010000051.1, read on the forward strand.
TTGCGACACAGTTCTAAAGGATTACTGACGGGCCGGATTGATTTCAAGATTAACTAATCTTGTAGAAGAAAACATCTGTGTAAATGTACCCGGGCTTTGTGGGTATTGTATACAATTTTTCAGGGTGTATTGATGTGGTGTGCCCCTCCTCTTCCAGATGGTATCATGTGCTGCATGACTGCTACTCCACCCAGTCTCAGATGTGTCCCACTGACCTCAGGGCCTTTATCATGGCCTGAAGTGTGACTAGTGCGATAAAAAGGGTGTTACAGTTATTCACTATGTTCTGATTCTGGATTTTCACATCATCAGTGTATTTGAACTTACAATCATAGTAGCATTTATGGATTGAAGGCCATCGTCCATCTGTGTAGCCCAGTATTTGTATTTCCATTTGCAAATTATTTTAAAATCAAATAATTGAGGTTTTTTTTTTTTTTTTTGCTAATACAGTGTAATCAGTGAGGAATAAACATGCTGAAGGTTGGACCATGGTCAATCTGATAACTCCATGCTGCCCTCACAACTCACCCTCACTTGATAACTATGTTATATTTGGTTTGGGGTTTTCCACCTCTGTGGTTCTCATTGCTATGGTTTCTTATAAAGATATGTGGACAATATTCTGCAAGATAAGCTATTTACACATTTTCCATGTGATTTAAAAGCAAGGCATGACTTGCATGTTTGATGGATTCTTCTACCCATCAACCAGCTCCGGACCTATAAAGCAACCACGCTGTTTTGCTGGTGCGTTATGCAAAGCAGCCTGGTTAAAGGAACTGATATGTCCAGCTCTGGCCCCGAATAACTCCAGGCACTAACAGAGCCCTGCCGTCGGAGAACTATCCCAGAACAGCACACGCTTTCTACTAATGACACCTAAAAACATATGACTGTTTTTGAATGAATGAATGAATGGTTGATGTTGTAAAATCCAATGTTGTGCAGCCACATGGACTGTGCTTTATTTCTGTTGAAAGTTTACTACAGTTATGACTGTCATGTAACAGCGCAAATTTGACTGTCAGAAAGTCAGACTGTTATCCAGTCTGACTGTGGACTGATGTAATGCAGATGCAAAGGGTGGCATTGCAGGGCATGACATGCTGATGGAAAACTGCCACTGACTTTTCCATGCTCACACTAAACCACTAAATAAACGGCGACTAATCTCAAATCTCTCAAAGACCCTGTGTTTTCCCCCATACTGTCTCTCAGATGCTTAGTCTCAGGGTTTGGGATGGAAACATTGTGCATTCCTTCGCTTTTCTCATTTTCTGCTGTGAAGTTTATATAGACCACAGGGCACTTTTTAGTCATACTTTTCTCCCCTCTTTCTAATTGGCCAATGGAACTTATTCACAGGCACCATAGTTCTGGGATAAAGGAGGAGTCCTGGAAATGTTGTAAACATGGAAACGTTACTCTGATCCACAGTTTCTGTGCAGCTACTGGCATTTCAAGGCATTGCATTCATTCACATCCAAAATATCACTGATGAGCAACATGTGAAGAGAGCTGCTTCCTCTTTTCTGTCATCTAGTAACTACAGACTTATGTTTCTGGAATGTTTTCGCCAGGCTGAATCAAGCACGGTATCTGTGTGCCTACTGTTTGGGAGACGTCACTATGAGGTAAAGGGTATTTTTGTATTACTGAATTTATTGACCTAAAGAGGAAGTGTGTGAAACTGCTTTATTTCGATGTTGGGCTGGACCTTACAAAGTCTGTAGCTGATTTTGGGTGTGGGAAGAATCTGATATCTGGCAGGAATGTGAGTTTGGCTCCTGTAGCATTTGCCTTGGGTGGAGGAGATTTGATGGAGAAAGAGATATTAGGGTCTTATTGCTTCAGATAAACCCCTGCACATTTCTGTTTCTACACGTCGTGCTAGGTGTGACATTAGTGCATTAAATTCTATAGACGTGGTCTGGGGTTGTTGTGTGGATTAACTTGGAACAAGAGCAAAGTTCTTCTTTTCACACCGATGTGTTTCTGTGGCAGAGTTTTTATTTTTGTTGGGAAACTAATGCTCTGATCAGACTACACAATATTTTCTTCTTTCAAATTATTCAGGCAGGTCAGATTAGGCAGTCATAGTGCCACAAATTCTTGCCGTGTCTTGGTCAGGAGACTGGCAGCACTACAAGTTTGATCCCTACCAATCATTGTTCACGTACTTGCATGTCATTGAGGAATAGGGTCAAGAAATTGTCAGTCAAGTCTAAGTAAGTAACATCAAGGAACACGGAAAGGAACCCTAGGAGCATCAAACCAAAGCGAGAAAATAAGAAAATTCTGACACGCTAGAGTTTTCGTCAGGGCGACATGGAGCGTCCCATATAGTGTTATGTCACACTACAAAGCCCGTTCATTGTTCATATTAAGGTTTGAAATTTGTTGGACACAGCATAACCATGTCAAAACCAGGCTAAATTTGTGTAGTCTGATCCTGGCATAAATCGTTTGTAGGTGTTGTGGAAGTTTTCATTTTAGGGACTCCTAACTCCCACTGTTCAGCATGGTATTAATATGAGAGTGCTGAATATCAGTCAGTACAAAATACCAATGAGTTACTTGTTGAACATTTTAAATCTTCTGTTGTCAAGATTTGCCACAGAAAAAAAGGTACAACAGGAGTATGTGGAGGTATAAAGACCTGTGTGGTGTCAATCGTCATCGCACATGTTAACAGCTTGCAACAAACCAAGTGGATTGGAATGGGAACTGCATCAAAGTCATTCCCGTACTGTTGCTGTTTTTCATGCTAGTGTCAGCCTTGATACCTACAATCACTACAAGATTGATGAAGCTCTTATTATTTTTACTTAGCAAGTTAATTTCTAACGTGTAAATCTTTTGCTCCTTTCAAGGAAGTGAGCAGAGGGAGAGAGACAGACGGAGAAGGAAATAAGGGGGAACTTTGTTTGAACAAGGTTAGCAAAGGGTGCAAGGTCATTCCTCACACATTACATCCTTAAAGGACAAACTATGGCCCTATTCATGAGCAGCAGGAAACAGAGAGATGGCAGGTCATGTATTGAGCTGTCATGGTGCACCCACCCGCCTCTACACATTCATGTTTGATATGACATTGACGAATCAATCTGTCTTCACCTTGACCCAAAAGGTCATGGACTTTCTTACACCACCTGTTATTCTTTTCAGAAACATGTCCTGTACTAAGCTTGGTATTTATGATGGAAAAGGTAATAAAGTGCTTTCAGCACACCGGTGTCTTGTTGAGCGCTGGCCTCTATTTGGCTGCGTTTGCCTTTGTTTGGATTAAGAATTTCACCTTTTCCAGTTAGCAAGCAGGTTGCCAAGCGGACCGGGAAACTGATGAGCTTTTAATTTGTCCTTTTGAATTTCAATTCAGTGAAATTAACACTAGCTCGGTCCCAACAGGAGGCCTTTAGTTCATCTTGTTGGGCATAATTTCAAAGGTGACTTCTCACCTCTTAGTGGGAATCATGTTGTGAGAGTGCATGCACAGCCTCTGGAAAGGCTTCAAAAGCTCTCTGCATGTCTGAGACATGATTGATCTCTTCACGATGTTTGCGAATACTTGCCAGCAGTGATATATTGTGTCTCGATAGGCTCATAAATGGATATGTAAGTACCATTTGATACACACGTTATTTGAGCGTATGACTAAGTAATGGAGTTATACAGAGCCAAGTTGTTATTCTAACTGTCGGTTAAAATGTAAGCACAGTCGTGTGTGTTATTGTGCTGTCTCAAATAATGCTCTAGTTACCCATGATGTGCCCTGACTGATTGCGTTCTGAAAGGGTTTTGTGGTTCTCACATGGGTAGACATGTTGACAACATTGTATTGGTAATGAGAAAGATTGGTTTATGATTTGGTTGTGCTTGCTGCACTCTTGCAGTGCTACTCTTGTAATTTAGCTGTTAGTGTGTTTTGAAGGGTGCTGAGATCGTTATATGGTATGAAAATGTGATTGTGAAAGGTGAGACTGTTTCTGATTACTGTACAATTCAAACCATTTGAGCAGATGTGGACTTTTAGATGGGGTGGGGTGTTTTTTTGTGTGTGTTTGTGTAAGGGTTACATTTAAAAGAAGCCCTTATTTTCACCATAGTGAGAAACTTTATTTTGTACTCCGCTATTGTGGCTGTAAGTATATAATGGGAAATGGTTTGACATGGCTCAGGGCAGCTTGCCATATGTATGTGGTTGTTTGACTGGGCTAACTTTGCAAATTGAAGTTGTGCAATAAAAAAAATAAGGAGTGCAAAACACATTCCTGCACAGAGAAGCATTACTTGCACATTTTTTCAAACAGAATTTCAAGACAAAGCATTCTCTGTCAAAAAGTAGTAAATTATGGCACGTGTGTTCCTTTACTTCATTAGAAACAGGGGGGGGGGGGGGCTTTAACTATCTTGCATGCAGCCTCAGGGTTGTGTGTCACACCTTTAAGAGTCCAGCAGCACAATGGAACTCAAGTCTCGGTCAGGCTGCTGCACAGCTCAACTCGCCGAGGTAGAGCACACACTCATTTTTCCCAGCCTGAGCCATCAATAAAGCCTTTGTCACCCCCTTCTCACACTGTCTGTCTTTTTCAACCTCCCTCCTTCTGCCTATCTCTGCATCTCATTTAATCTCAACTCACTCACCCTTTTGATCCCCAAACTCCTCTCGACAGCTCCTACTTCCACTTTGCTCCATCCACTTTTCTCTGTCCTATGCTTTAAGGTTTGTTCCAATGACAGGATTGTCAGCATGAAGGCATCCAAGTGCTTATCCATGCTCGAGGTTACGATACCTCTCAATCAGTAACTCTGTAGCTGTGTGTTCAAGGACATCCACCAACCTAAGATATGGGAAAACTTACTGATAAGCACTTTTGTTGTGGTGCAGGAGATTTAAGAAAATGTGTGTGTTGGGGATGAGGGGGAGGGATTTGAGTTGACAGGAGAGAGAAAGGAAGCTTGAGGGAAGCGCTGGGCATAATGCAGATGTTCGTGTGTGTTGTAAGGTGTGGGTGTGTGTGGTGCAGGGCATTTGTTGAAATCTTTGTCAGGCCATAGACAAAAGCAGTGCTCAAGAGGAAAGGCTGCTCTCAGTGCCGAGCTTTTCACCCCCCCCCCCTTATTCTGCGCCTGTGACGATTACAATGGTTGGGAGTCAGATCTCGTTATCTGAGTGTATTCACTAATCATTCAGCATGTACTAACCCACGTTGCTTAGCAATCAGTTCACTTTAGCTGGGTTGCTTTGGGACAGGCATGTAAGAGCCCCGAACAGTGCAGGTCCATTTTTCAATGAATTAACCTACTGGCTTACTTTTGGTGAATTAACATGTTTCGGGTCAAGTCTTCCAACTTGTTAGTTTTATCTAATCTAATGCTCTACATTAAGAGTTCCCTCAGCTAGTCTCGTTTAACAAAACCGTTTAACAAAACCGTTAAACCGGTCCACAAATAAAACAGCCACTCTTTACATCCAGGGTAAGTAGAAAAGTATCTCAGAACACACAAGATTGTTCTGATATCATTGTATCATTACATAACAATATTTAATCTTGCTAAAGCTTTAATGACAGTGTGCCATGAAACTGTAGAGGAATGATTTAAAAAAAGGTTGTCCTTTGTGATCAGGTTTTTTTTTTGTTTTGTTTTTTTTACACACCTGATGATACTTAAAATTATTAGAAAGGTGCATCATGGTGTTAATATTTCAAAATATCAATATCATTATCAAATTGGCCAGCTCTATTGTTGTACAATACAAAACTTCATAAAATACAGTATTCTTTCACTCGAGCAACTTCCAAACCAACCTTGGAAAAACATGTTTTTATGGCGCTTGTTTTGTGCACAGCTGCATTGTCATGCTGGAAAAGCTTTGGGCCTCTTAGTTTCAGTAAAAGGAAACCTTAATTCTACAGCATACAAAGTCAGGTGTCCAAACACTTTTGGCCTGTGTGTGTGTGTGTGTGTGTGTGTGTGTGTGTGTGTGTGTGTGTGTGTGTGTGTGTGTGTGTTCTCGTTCTCATTCCACATGGCATTATGGAATTATGATAATATTGTACTGAAACAAGAAGACCAACCTGTCTGTATAATTTGATCTTCATTGGAAAAAAAAAGGCAGAAATTTGCAGGACAAAAAAAATGCCCATGCAGTGTTTTTGGTGAGAAACATTTGTAAAGTATCACTTTAAAGAACGTGACAGACAAACAAAGACAAGTTTCAGGCTCAACAGGAGATGTGGAAGCTTCTGGAACAGGAGAGGGGTGTGTATGGGATTCCTCCTGCAGCTGCGAGGCCTTGTCGGGCTGCAACCGCTGGCACATTCTGCACTCCATGGCAGGGGGTTACCGTAGCGACTCTGCTTTTGATTGGTTTTGGAACCTAAGCTTTGTGTGTGTGTGTGTGTGTGTGTGTGTGTGTGTGTGTGTGTGTGTGTGAAAGCACGAGAGAGAGAGAGAGAGAGAGAGAGAGAGAGAGAAGTCATATTTGTGTTTTCTGAATGGTTGCTCTTGAATGAAGTTCCCCTGTGGCATTTGGTATCAGTTTCCATGTTGAATATGTATCAACACGCGCAGGGAAACTAATTGATATGCACTTGAGCACCAGGGAGCTATCATTATGTTACAGTCAAGGAGAGAAGAAATAGGTCGCACACACAAACTTTGTATTTACTTGTCTTATGCTCAGGTTTGTTGTGGACTGCTGTAAGAGTTCATCACACAGGCATTTCATGCACACTGTGGATGATGCATTATATACACATTTATAACTACATTAGGCTTTTTGTTCATATGGATCTGTCATGTCCTAAACATATGAAATTTGTAAAGTTAGAACATTTGTACTGCTTTTCTTTCTTCTGTTGGTGTCTTTCATCCATGTGTCCATCTTTTTTGGATCTTCCCGCACGTAGGTGTGACAGACCAGTTGCTTTTTCCTGTAGGCTCTGTGTAAATGAAGCGGATGAGAATCCCGGCCTGTTCTGCCTAGACTTCCCGGAATGTCTTCATCCTACTCATTTCCTTGTCTTCCGTAACTCCTTTATCCCTTTTATCCAGGGGATCCAGTCACTCATTTTTTGCTTTGTTTTGTCTTGTTTCAGCTGTTGGACCGTGAAGAGTTTGGGGAATATAGACGTAGCTCACCTTATTGTTTGGTCAAGAATGTGGTAAAAAAAAAAAAAGGAAAGATTTTTAATTAGCTATATTGGTAATAAATCAATGAACAAAAAAAGACGATTGAATAAATGAACGAATGAATGATTGGGGTTATAAGTGAAGAGGAAGAGAGAAAACAGGGAAAGATGGAAAAACACAAGGAGATATCTCTGTGTTCACAGGGAGCATGCTGTTTAACGGGAACAGATGTTGCGTGTGTTAATCATTGGCTGTCGTCTGACACACACACATATACTGTCTATGTAGATGCACACGAATGAGTTCCCTAGACTCGTACTAATATCATTCTTCTGACATTGAAGCTTGACCAATATCACCCCATGGCTGATATATCAGTATTGACGTTTAAGTGCACCCAGGAGAGTGATCACTGAAACACAGCTGTCTGAAAACAAAGGTGACCAGCAACTCGTACATGCAATAGACCTGGAATGTGTTTATTTGTTAGGCGTATTCTCATGAATAATTTTCAGGGTTTTTTCCCCCTGTAGTCACTTTGGTTAATATTTGTATTGTTTAAATGTAGCCATTCTTCTGCTCAGCAAGTACAATAGCACGCCTGAAGAATAATTTGAAAATAACTACAAAGGAAACGAGTACAAAAAGTCCAGCTTTTAAAAGGTACAGTACTGGACAATTTTCTTAATATCAGCAGCATTTGTATCCATGTTCATCCATGACAAAGCATTAATAGACCCACTCAAAGGATTCGCAGATTATGGCCATACCTCACCCACACCCAGAAATATCCTCTCTCTCTGCAGACTCTGTATCTGGGCTGCATGTCTTTGGCTGCCTCTTTGTTAATGATTTTCTGACTGGGGAAATCTTTACCAGCATTGAAAAAGAAGCATTTGTCTGAAAGCCGCATTCTTGGACAAATCTGCTCCCCAGCGCTCCTCAGTACTGGCCTCTTTTGGACACCTCCTTGAATTATGGCTCCAAACAAGTGTGTTGGAACCCATCTCATAATTCTTTCGAAACATGTTTTGACGTGTCTTTCAAATGTGTTTAATATGCTAAGAAAACCCAGATTAGTGTTAAGCGTGAGTTATTTATCTCCTTCCAAGTGAAATCATCAAACTAATTCCTGCTTCTTTGTGTGTCATCGACTAAAACATGCTCCCTAAATCTGTTTCTATCCACCACAGTTCAGACTTTGAAACAGTGTGATCCTGTTACTTGTGAGCTTTCCAAAAGAATTCCGAATCTTTCCCAGGGTTAGCCTTTAAACAGAAGATTGTTTTCCTTCCCTGCGTGCAAGATGCTTGCTGGCCTCTGAAAGAGTGTTGAGGCCCATCAGGTGACTGGGCAGCTGTGTGGTGCCCTCATGTGCCCAAACATGGCACAATGGTGGGCAGTGAGCCAGCTAGCCAGGCAGGCAGAGATGGACGCACCCTGTTATTTATAGAGCATTAGCAGCGGTGACCTCATCCAGGCAGGCTGGAGTGTGTGGGTTCGGACCGGGAGACAGTGAACTCATTCTTCACCATCTCCTCCTATAGAAGCATGTTGGCAGTTCAGTACATCAACTGGGAACAAATCATGCTTTTGTGTTCGTGCCTGTCATGTTGTTGGTTTGAAAAAGGAGATAAGCAGGCTCAGGAATTATGACTCCCAAAGAAGCAGATCAGGAACTAGCAATCCTGCTCTCAATGAATCAACATTTATATCCGGTGTTAAAAGTATTTATTTTCTATGCCGCTTATCCATTGCGCCATTGTGTCGCGGTTAAAGATGGAGCCAATCCCAGCTGACTTGGGGTGTGAGGCAGGGTACACGTTGAAAGGGTCACCAGTCTGTCACATTGCTAACACAGAGACGAGCATCCATTCACACTCACATTCACACCTATCGGCAATTTAGAGTAGCCGGTTGACCTAATCCACGTCTTTGAAATGTGTGTGTGTGGGGGGGGGGGGGGGGGATGTACCTGGCAGACGCTCATGTAGGTACAGGGAGAACGTGTAAACTCTGCATAGAGAGGCCCCCGGTCGTCCCGGGATCAAACCCAGAACCTCATTGCTTATTCTATATGTGTACATCATATATATTTGTTATCCATTTTGGTGGATATTTATTGATTGTTGGTTGACACACTTGAGTGTTGTACAAATGAGGGTTTCTCAAAAACGAAAAGTTATGTTGAAAGTTAGGCACTGTATTTTGATTGGCATGTAGTCCAAAAAATTATGCAAACACATTTCACATCTCTTTTTTTTATTATTTAAAAGTTAGCATTTATGGTTATGGCATTTGTAAAAAAAAAAAAAAAAAAAATACATTACAAAAGCTAAATAATATGTTTGCAATATATTTTTCATTTTTAAAACTGCACCACAAAGAGCTTTCTTGACGTGAAATCTCAAGAATATTTCCAAGAATATTTGAACACACAAAAAACTGACACTCCCAACAGAGGTCAGAGACATTTTCATCACATTGATGACAAAAGAACCATAGCGTTATTAAATTTGGCTGGTTCATAATTAAAACGATAATTTTGCAGGGGAGTTCCACAATTTTTTTTTGTATATAATCTTTACCCACATCTTCTTTTCAGTTTTTTTCCCCTAGTTTTTCCAGCTAATACAAGCAGGGAGAGAGATGAGTTCTCTGAGGGATGGATCTTCTTTTTTTTTTTTTTTACTTGTAAATGAATGGTTGTAAACACCATTCAGTGTTGTTGATTGCCAACATGATGAGACAGGTCTCGTCATTTTACTGTAACTATGGTTACAGATATACACTGCTCACTTTCTTTTTTTTTTTTTTTTTTTTTGAGCTGCCTTTATATGGTTCAAAAGATAGACAAACTTTTTTCTCTATTCAGTTTCATTTCTGCACTGGAGCAGATGCTGAAAAGTTACCTTAGATTAACAGTGTATAAAGGGTGGGCCAAGAATTAGGTTAACAGTACTGATCAGGTCATGGTATTTTTACTTTATTTTTTTTTAGTAAGGGAGAAGGCTTTTGAGCAGAATCTCTACACAGTGAAAAAGTTAATCTCACAAGCATTTATAGACATTGATGTTAACGGGAATTAGTTTGCAATGTTGACGGAGGACATTTTGAGCACCTAAGAGATTAAACGTGGCCCGGTCAGTGCGGTACACCTACTTTTGTCCCACCCTGTAAATGCACCGAATAACTTGATTAATTGGCTAAAATCCAAATGTATAAAATTCCTTGATATTTTTCCTTGAATTCCATGATCCTTGCTCCTTCCCAGAGACTTGAAGCTCAGGATTGTGCGCACACATTTTTGGCAACTGCTAAGAATGGCCTCTCAAAGCCACTTATTGTAGTGAGGCTATTCCCACTACAGGACGTATAATTTTCAAGCCTTGTTCGGGTAATTTGAGATGGCTCTCACCTCCCGACTCTGAAATGGAGAGTGTATTTTATCTTGCTGAGGAGTGGCAGGAAAGGAGGTACAGTGATGCCATTTGTTTCCTCGCCCACTGCCAGTCCCTCATTCCTCCCACCGTTTGTTTTCTTACAAATGAAATGTTAATTAAAAGCTAGGGAACACTGAGCTCCCACTAGCACAAGCTGCCTCCTCAACACCGTTGTCCGCCAGGCCCTGTTTGAAGAATGGGGTGCAGAAGTTTTTTATTTTCATGGCTCATAATGAGAAGGGAGGTTTCTGAAAAGAGGGGGAAGCTGAAGTGGAATAAAGATGGAGGACCGTTCCAGTCTCCATAAAAGCCTTCTTTGTAAAACTGTTTCCTTATGGTCACTGGGGAGTGTGGAACAAACTAGCTGGTACCCATGCCCAAGCCAAACACACACGCACACACAAATACACATAGAGTGGCCCAGTGGAACATAGGTGTGGCGTGTGCAGTGCACAACGCCACAGTTATTTTTATCGGCAAACTTCGAAGGAGAGCATGACCTCGGGAGAGATGGAAAGAAAAAGAGAAGGAAAGGTAGCTGTGGGTGGGCACGGTGGGGAAATGAAAGACAGGGCGGGACGGATGAAGGCCATGGGTGGAGGTGTAGCAGCTTTGTAAAGTTCATGTGGCGTGCACCAGTGGAAGCTTACAACTCCTCTGAGGCTCCTGGAGAATGGAGAAGGTCTGTAAGAAGTCATTTTTCTGTTGTCTTTAAACAAACCTCTGACAGTCTGGACTTAACAAGGATGGAGTGCTGTTTATTCATGGCTTGAGGCAAAAGGGTCTGCTCTAATCGAAGGCGATAGATATCACTGAGATCCATCTACTTGTTATTGGTTCTCTCTTTCATATGCAGCTCTCAGTCCTGGGTTTCAGGAGCTGTGAGTACTTTGGAAACTGTTGAGGTAAGACTGAAAGAGTGTGACTGTGGTTTATTGAATACAAAGGGGCATTTGGCTGCTGCCGCTGCTGCCGGCTGTGTAAGTGTAATAACTTGCTGGCTTCATGCAGTAGCATTACAAATCCCACTATAAAGCCTACCTGAGCTTGGGATGGGCCCTGGAAGCATTTTGTTCCTTTTTCCACTGTGTTGTCAATTGTTTCAAGGGGGCAATAAAAAGGAGCATTTTTCTTTTAGTTTTTATATATATA
>JAOVYU010000051.1:11795492-11815290 GCA_025674565.1 Synodontis membranacea
TATATTAAATGAAGACAGATCTGTGTAAATGAATGGACAGTTGACTGAAACTAACATCAGTTAGTAAAAAGACTGACAAAGCACCATATCAGTACTGATATTTTCCAACATTTCACCAAAGATAACTGTTAAACAAGGGAAATAAAAGTCTTTCTGGCTTGCTCTCGCTTCCTATGCCTGAGCCACATTTCTCAAAATGAAGCAGCTGTGTACGTGTGACTGTCTCATCTCTCTCTCTCTCTCTCTCTCTTTTTTTTTTTTTTTTTTTTATCTCCAGTCATATTACAACGTCATAAACCAAAAAGCTCTTTCAACATTTCCTGTGTGGAGTTTGAACTACAGGAAGAAGGAAGAGAGTTTCTTTGCTCATTGATTACTAACGTTAATACGCCTGGCTGAATAGTGTATAATGAGAGGTATGGCGTATCAGAGCTCAGTGATTTAATGAAACAAGAGCTGCAGGCTTTTTTTTTTCTTTCTTTTTTTTTTTTACCTCCTCCCTTATTTCCTGGAATCCCACACAAGGAGCTCTCACTCCCACTGAAAGCGAGTCTTGAGCGTCTGCTTTCAGAGGTTCAGGGTGAGAATGATGAGTCAGTGGTGTTAATCATGCCAGTGAAACGTGGGTGAGCCTCAGCTCCATAAGAACCCTGAACTGCATGATCTAACGTGGCAGCCATCTCTGACTGATGTGTGGCGCTTTTATTGTTGTAGCGTTCACACCTGAATCACACATGCCCTTTGTACATGTGGGCAGAATGCAAGTTTGAACACGCGTTAAAAAATCGGAATTAAACTGAACTTGCGTTAGATTTTTTTTAAAATTATTATCTGATTATAAGAAATGATGGTGTACCGCTGGTGACAGATTGTAGTCATGTGACTTCCGCTGTAACTAAACGAACCAAACGAAATTCATGTGGATTCTGTAGGTCAGATTTCAGTAAAATCCTGATGGTGATTTTCATTTCATGTGCCGTTACATGTTTTGACAGTTGCACATTCGACAACTTTTTTTGGGAGGTTTATATCGGTCACAGAATAAAAGGATAAAGTGTCTCAATTTCAACTTGAAAGAAATTGCTTGATAAATGTATGCAGTTGATGCACACACTGTTCTTGCCTATCTAGTTCCAGGTCAGTTGGAGCAAGTGGAAACAATAACCTCCACTCTTAAGCTAGATTTTGGCCACTCGAATTCTTCAACGTGAGCAGTGTCATGCTGGAACATGTTTTGGCCCCTTAGTTCCAGTGAAAAGGAATACAAAGACATCCTACACAGTTTCCACAGTCACGATAGCAGTTGCAAAAGCCCACCTACGGGTGTGATGGTCAGGTGTCCACGAACGTTTGGACATGTCATGACCAGATGTATAACTAGGTTGGAATTTTTTTTGGATTGTAAGCCCTGCTGAAATATTGCATGACTGTTTTAGATGCTTTTCTTTATGGGCGCTTAACATGTCACACACACAGCGCTGCTGATTATGTAAGCGTCAGATGAGATTTTATCTGTGATGATGTTCATAAAAGGTCAGCGTCAAACAGCTTTACTTTGGTTAATCACATTTTATTGGCTATCAGCTGCCATGGCAATAATCAGGATTAACCAATCAGGATCATGTATTTGCCCCGAAGGGGAAGATGTCATTAACCCTGTTTCGCCAGCATGTCGTTTTAATCTATTTTTTGAACTCTAGCAGTCCGTGCAGGTCAGTAGCTCAAAATCTGAATGGATAAAGGCAATAGCCAGTGAGAGTGTGAAAGCTGTAAATACGAGAGAAGAAAAATAGACAGTTGTAAGTACAGTTGAGCTTCGTGATGGGGTAAATTAATTGAATAGTGGTCGGAACGTGAATTATTATAGTAACGCCTATGCACTGGAAAATCGAAGAACTACCTCGATCACATGGACAAGGGGAAGAAAAAAAACCTGGGTTACGACCCCTGACACTTTAAACCAATCCGGGACAGCCTCTATGATGATACTGCTAATATTAACAGCCAGAAAGTGACTTTGGTAATGTGTAGCCTCCAGCCGTTTAATGTATGTTCCACAAATTTAGGTCATCATTAAAACATACAGAATTCTCAGAAGTGAACTCAGAAAGTGCGATGACAAAAAGAATGGCTTTAAGGTAGCTGCTCCTGCTTATTTATTTATTTATTTATTTATTTATTAAGCCATGTAATGTACATTTGTAAATTTTTATAAACGACTGGCAGAAATCTTATCCTGCTTGACAGCTGTCGACGTTGACTGAGGCATGAGGTGTGTGATCATTTATGCATGCCATTTGCAAGATGCAAAATTGGTAGCTATAAGCTTCACCTCCTTATTAGACGGCTCTTGGGATAAAGGGGAAATTGTGTAAACTTGCACTAGCAGAACGAAAAAGGTGATTTCATAAAGTGCAAGAATTGTCATTAACAGTGGATAGTCATCTAATCGAAATTCCCAGTCAGCACTGTGTCAGGGGTGACAGGCCGGAATTGATGGGCAGATTGTACTCGCACCTCGTATGTGAGCTAACCTAAATATACAGCTTGACCTTAGTTATACGGTTCTTCCTTCTAAGTAGAACATTAGAATATTAAAATGCTTAAAAATACGCGCATTGTATAAAGGTGACAGTTTCAGTTTCGGCACCGTCTCTTGGCTGGAGTTAGTGGGCTAGTTTGCATCCGTACGCCTCGTGAACGTGCGTTGTGATCTCAAATGCAGATTGACGCAAACCAACAAAGCAGCTTGCTGCGCGAGTAGAGTGGAGCAACCGAGAGGTTTTGCCGTTTCACCTGCCAGTCAGTAACTTTGACGTCACATTGATGTTCATGATAAAGTATTTATTATCGTAATGTTGTATTAAGGAAAAAGAGCACAGTCACTTGCGACATTTGTGCCGTGTCCTAGACTGCACTTTGCTGTACAGCTTAGGCATCGTACTTGGCATGCCTTGGCAAGCAAAACCTTGAATTCTCTCTGACGGCGTGCACTCACGACCATGAGCTTAATCAGGACAGTGTCGAACAGCGCAGTATACCACACATTCTGCTAGCAGCTTGCAGAAAGGGTGAAATTTCAAAACCTTCCCTCCAGCTGTTAGCTGACTGTCTACTCTGGACACTGAGCCATCACACACCACGTGCCAATACAAGCTAAAGGCATCAGTCGCAGATGATTAATGTCAAGATTTATCACCTTTTCCTCTCACATCTTTTGTATGTCAGCTGATCTTGAATCAACCACCGGAAGTCATGCTTAATGTCTCATCTTTGTATTGTCAGTTCAGCGCGTTTTGACTATTAGATGTAAGACTGGGTTTTGCGAAATAGGTCGTGATGTCATGCATATTGCATGTCTCATGATGCAATGGATCACGATGCGTTGCAGTATTGCAGTAGGATTATCATGGTTAACGGCTTAAATAAATCCAACTGTGAACAAGTAACTTGCATTCAGTTTCATTTTTATTTAAACTGTATTTAATAGTGTCTTTTCCATCAGGGAAGATACAATTTCACGAATCAAGTTCTTAAACTCGCTTCTTTCAGTGTAAATCAATATATAATATAATCACAGGTCTTCCGATTATAATTTATTGCATAAATGCATTTTCTTTGGTTGTAATCCAAAAAAAAAGAAAAGAAAGAAATATTAAGTAAAGTAATTTATAGATAAAGGATAATTATGTGCAACTTATTACTGAAGGTAATCATTGGATTTATTTTATTACACATTCCACCCCAAAAACTTAAACCAGGTATTGTGGTTGTAAATATTATGTTGTATGTAAAGAACACTTCGACCGATTGTCTGTCTCATAACAGATTGTATCTTTAACCTGGGTTCTAGGGGACCAGTATCTGAATGTATTCACAGATCGAAACTTTAAAGCACTTATGTAAGTGGCTCTGGATAAAAGCGTAGGCCAAATGCTGTAAAATTTAAATTAAATTGCATAATTGTGTAAATCAGTTTCTTCTGGGTGTCCTGGAGGGATCTGAAGTGAATGAAGTAGTCTGATTGGCTAGTGAGTATGACAGCATAAATTTATATTCCCAATCATTCAAAATTCTCAAGGGTGGTGTAATACCGTTACCGCCCCAAAGTGTTTTTTTTTTTCTTTCTTTTTTTCTTTTTTTCCTTTTTGTATAACAGCATGGCCCATTCACCGTAATTCCTAACTTATTTAACCCTCTTTACTCTACAGTGGCCACTGACAAACCTGCTTGTTGTCTTTTTTTTAAAGTAAGGTCTGCTTCAGTAAATTCATATAATAATACTGCATATGTGAACACCAGACCTTTATTTTTTTTAAAAAGAAAACAGAGTGTGTTGACTGACATTTCTGAAGACTTTCATAGGGTTTTTTTTTTTTGGTCACGACTGACTGACCTGCTCAGGAGCTACAGTGTCTCAGGGAGTTATGGCTAAAATTATGGAAGTGTCTTTGTCTGTTCTCATGGGATGAGACAGTAATTATGTGCACCAATGGTGACAATCCACCACCTTCGGATGACTGTGATCATGTTGATATCAAAAATGTCAAAATAAAAAAAACATAAAAAAAAAAAAAAAAGCTTTCCTTTGTGTTATAGCTTACCTACTACCTCTGAATCAGTTCCTAGCTAGATAGCACCAGCATAATCACTAACTAAACTGATCACATTCAGTTAAATAACATCACATGCACTGTAAATAAATGCCTGTAAATAAATGTATTCATTCTCTTGTCTGTGCTCTTGGAGTGTGTGTGAGACTGTGTGTCAAAACTGAAGTCCGGACTGGACCATGTAAATGAGGTTTAGGGTGTATGTAAAGCTATGGATTGCAATATTTGTAGATGTAACTACATCTTATATTACTGTTAATACACATTTTATGTCACATTAAAGTACAATTCATACAAAACAAAAACTTTACAAGTCAGTTTTCTTTAGTTTTCTAGCTATAACTGTTTGTTTACAGTACGACAAATCAAAGGGGCGTCTCAGTTTAATCTCAGTGAAATGCTGCAGTGTCCTAGAATTCTATTGAGGTGTAAAGGGTTAATATCATGTTAGCTTATGTTAGCTTCCTTACCAGACTCTCTCCATATTCTTCTGTGTTGGGAAACTTGAGCCCTTTTCACATAAGAAACCTGTCAATCTATCAAGTACAGATAGTTTAACAATCCCGTTTTCAATAGATTGTTATCTATAATGGGTAGCTGATAAATTTTCATTCAAACTCAGTCTTCCAATAAAAATATAGTAACTAGTGTTGTTTATTCAGACCTGACTGATTTAAGTGGATGCTACAGAATGTAAACCTCTGCAAAACGTGTAAAACATGCAAAACCAGATATGATGTAGGATTCACTTGGCTGTTAGTCAATACTGTTGCGAAAAGCCCAAGACGAGACGTCAGTTGGTTAGTTAGCAAAGTTTCTTAAATAATAAAGAGAAAGTTTTCAAATAAACTGCAGTTAGATTCTGCTACTTTCTGCCATTTACCTGGCAAAGAATGAATACTGTCATGAAAGAAGGATTCAGGTTTTGAGGAAATTAATTTGTCTATGCAATTTCGTGTATCCTTGGGTCTTTTGAAATGTTGGCCAGAGAGATTCTGTTGCAGCGACCTAAACAAGCGAAAATCTGATGGCGCCATGTCCAGCAAGTAGGCTGGATGCAGTAAAACTTCCCATCTGAGGCTTAAAATCATGTCTTTTGTCACTTTTGCCCAGACACATGTGGCCATAATGTTTTGCCTCATTAGGCTTTGATTGTGTGGAGTATGAATGTATAATGTATAATGTATTAGAACATTAATATAACCCTATCATTCATGTTGCAGCTGAAACTACTACTTCTTCAGGTTTGAGAATTTCTAGGTTATAAGGACAGATATGTAAAAAGCATGCAGCATAAAGTATGCCGGTGGTGTTTATCACTTATTGTATTATAGTGTTGTTTATTCTTAAATTGTCCTTTTTTTAGTCACATAGTGTTGCATGTCTTTGCAAATTAAGAGATTCACAGCATTTATCCTGTATAAAATGTTTTAATTTGTAACATGAACTGTGTTGACCCTTAGCTGACATGCAGTGATGCATATTGTGGCCTGTACGAATGCCACAGAATCTTGGAGGAACCCATGTTGTAATTTCATTAATGAGACTCTGGCATGTCAGCCAAGTCAGAGTGTATCCACATGTTTAACTAAAGAAGAAGCTGGTCGTTTGTTCCAGTTTAGCAGATTTATTTGTTATTTTTGCTGGATGAGGCAACAGTTTACAGTAGTATGAATAGTGCAGTCAAATGTTTTTTAAACTTTTAAACTCTGGTTCCTAGCAAATAAAATTATTTTGGAAACGTCCTAGCGATGTTTTTGATCTATGACCCACATATGTGAATTGTTATGCAAAAATTAAACTCAAATTAAAATGACCATAGACTTGTACGACGTGAAGTCATCAGAGCGACCTGTGCCGTCCTTGGCAGAGGTTTCTAGGTGGCTCATGATTTTTACTGTGCCACTTAAGAGAAATGCTGACAAGGTGAACGCTGACGGCATGGAGCAGAGGTTATTAGCTGTAAATCTCTTTATTCCCTTGCCCTGTGCAAGAGAGACTGCAAATGTTGGCAAAGAACCACATTTAATACACCCGATTCAGCTTATCGGCTAATCAGCAATGCCTTCATGGGCTGAATTTGGTCAGTTACATATGGAACAACACAAATCACTTTACGGACCTAAATGTCTGGTATGATCGCACAAAGAATAAAAAACTAGCTGCAGAAACATGATTCCGTTTTGCAAATGAAATATGTGGACACACTGGTGGATTCTTCACGTGTTTATTTGATCAGAATGAATTTAAATCTGCTAGCTGTGAAACATCTGGACCCCGTGCTTTTGTCACTGGTTGGTATTCCAGCGCTAAACTAGCAGGGCCTCCGCCTGAACAGCGTTTTCCAGTATAGCCTGAGGAGTGACTATTCACTTTAGCCAGATACTGGCAGCCAGTCCTGCAGCTCAGAAGTACATGCTAATTTGCATACTTTGCTCAACCACACACGCACACACCCCACTGAACCAAGGTCAAAATGAAGCACAGTAGTGTGGTTAAGGTTGGTACACTACTCAATGAACAGAAAGGCACACAATAAATAAAAATCTGTATTTGGCGGAAGTAATGCCTGGTTCAGTATATACTGCGTCTGCTTTATTTAGGTCGTCAAACAGATCGGATATCCTTTCAGTATCCGGAAATGCTGGCGAATTTGTCTTATCGTCCTAAAGATCTCAGTTTAAGTATTAGTTGAACTTTTGCCCACTATGATTCTCACCTGTGTTCAGTTTTGCAATAGAAGGTTAAGTTTTCATTATGAAAAGTCAGATTGTAGCTTGGTATCTTAAAAAAAAATCTCAACTCATTGAAATAAGAGCTCTGTTCAAGTGACTCATTAGTGTAGACATTTTCAGAAAACCTCAGTTTGAATGAGTAAGGGAACAAGCCTTTCCAGTTAAGCTGGGTGTGAAGTTGCCTGGAGGGCGTGCCGAGGCTCTGTCACTCCCGCCGCATGACGTCCGGTGCGGGGTTTGTCTGTGCACGTGTGTACGTAACAGCAGGCCGCGTCAAAGCCTATATTGCAGGTCGTCAAGAGATCAGTGCCACAACTACCTCTAGAGCATAAATGATTGTGTAAGCAAATTTGGAATGGGATTTTGAATAAAGCCTTCTGCTTTATTTAATTTGAATGTTAAATAAAAATAATGTTTCTGTATTGCCGCACAGCAGCTCACACTATTTACAACCTCTGTCTTACGTGTACATTACTTCTTGTCTTCTGGTAAATATGATTATGAATATGATGATAAGTTGCAGAATATTCAGAGATGTTTTTAGCTCGGTCCATGTTGATTATCTCACCATCAGTGTTCATCCTTAAACAGGTTTAGGTCGGTTTCCGATGCTTACACAAGCCATATGTTTTTTTTTTTTTGCTGTCACGTAATTCAGTTTAAATACATTCCATTGTGTTCACGTTGCCACTTCAGGCCTCTAGCAGGTCTGAACTGCCTATATTCGTTTATGTAGAAAAATGCACAACAAAACAGCAGTCTAATTAAGGATGTGTAATTTGGTTATTTTGAGCTCTTGAGTCAAAGAAAATGAGCATGACTATGCAGCCTGTTGTGATTGAACCCTAGCAACAGCACGCTTTTAGCTGGTATCTGTCAACTTCTAGCATTGTACGCACACTATATAGCCAAAACCTTGTATACACCTGACCATCACGCTCATGTGGCACATCCATGAACTGTTACCACTAAGTTGGAAACACACAGTAGGATTGTATAGAATGTTTTTATTTATTTATTTATTTATTTATTTATTTATTTTTATATAATGCTGTAGCCTTACAGTTTCCCTTTCACTATAAGTAAGGGGCTCAAACGTGTTCCAGCACGACCCTGTACACACAGAGCTTTGTGAAGATCTGGTTTGCCAAAGTTGGAGTGGAAGAACTCGAGTGTCCTTCACAGATCCCTTACCACAACCTCACTGAACACCTTTGGTGATGAACTGGAACATCGACTGCGCCCCAGACCTCCTCGTCCGACATCAGCACCTGATCTCACTAACGCTCTCGTAGCCGAACAAGCACAAATCTAGTGGAAAGCGTTCCCAGAAAAGTGGAGGTTATGATGACAACAGAAGGGGGAGTAAATCAGGAATGGGAGGATTAATAGTATGTGGATGGCATCAATTCAAAAGATTTGAAAGTTTACAACCGGAATTTATATATTTCTGTTAAGCTGCTTTGTGACACTGTCCATTGTTCATTGCTATACAAATAAAATTGACAGTGCATGTTTCCAAAAAAAAAAACAGCACGTCTCACTCTCAGCCAGACCAGTGTAGACTGACGTTTAGCATTAACTGACCTTTTCACAACAGCTTCTGTGAAAATTTGACCTAGGGTGTTCATGTGTGTGTCAGCACAAATCCCAGGAAACCTGATACACTCACAAACAGCTGCAGTCACACACACGCGCACACAAACATAAAACAATCTTCCATTTCCTTACAAAAATAAGGCTCTGGTTTTTGATTGCTGTGTTACCATGGAGATCTGCCGTTCACTGCAGCAGTCCTTTCGACGTGTTCTCTTTTCTTTACGTTGTTAAAGAATCGGCCGTTCGTGCACTCGCTCTCCTTTCACCATAATCACGCCCCCGCAGTCACACAGGTAGAGAATACACAAATTTAGTGCTCTCACATTCCTGTGCTCTCTCTCTCTCTCTCTCTCAATATACACATGCAGTCACGAAGATACAAGGATTTAAAATAAAAACAACACCTACTCACAAATACAAGTTTTCAGCACACTTGGATGTGACTACTGAAACACAGTCCCCAACAAGGTGCTGATGCGTCAGCTGGTGGGGGGGGGGGGGGGGGGGGTCAAATAATTTGAATTACCTGTTTGTTCTGTCGAAATTACTTGTATGTTCTGTTTGTCTCACAGCAAAGCCATCCAAGAGGGAATAAAGTGAGAAATAAAAGGATAGATGGATGAATATATGGATGATATAGTGTAAGGAACATATAAGGTGTGCTGGTAATGGATTGGAGTATAAATAACGGAGTCTTTATTTCCATCTAAGTCTTGTGACAAATCAGGAATACAAATGGACAGCAGCTGGACCTTCTTTCTGTTCTCCAGCACCTTCCCACCCTCTCTCCACCCCTCTCCTTCCATGTCTCTCATTCTTCACACCCCTTCCACCTCTTTTTATCTCCTACTCTTTCAGCAAACCGTCAACAGCTCCCAAACAAAATTTATATTGATGACTGACTATACTGTAGTACAAAATAAAGTGGTTTGTGTTTGTGTATACAGTGTAGGTATGTTTATATTCATGAGTGATCGACAATGAGATCACGGTTGCTGGCATACTACTACTGTTGAGCAACGAGTTCACTCGCGAAATAATAGCAATATTGACTCTCAATAGCACTCAGCTTAAAACACAAGTAGAACACCAGTATAGAAGTTATAGGCAGATCACTCGCACATTTATTCATTTTCTCAGAGTGTATTGAGACTGAGACAAGACCAAGACTTTGAGGGGTTGAGACCAAGTCAAGACCAAGACAAGACCAAGTCAAGATCAGCGTGAGACCCACACGGCATGATACGTAAAATGTGGAACATGAAACCATAGGCTCTTCTCAAATTGAACTGAAAGACCCACATTCCCAAAAAAAAAAACACCCACATCCAAACAAACACTAAGAGCTGAAATCAACTTGACCGTCTTTATTTAACTCTCGTTGTTGTCTGCATTTGGAGCAGTAACTTTTCCATTGAATCCAATAATGTTGTTAATAAATTAATCAGACGTTGCACAGGCAATTTAGTGATCTATATAAGATTGGTAAGTCACTATTCAAACAGTATAAATACAGCTGGAAGTGTCTTGCCAGGGGTAATGAGAAAATGAATTGGACTGGTGCTCAGTGGTACAAAGTCCTCTTTTCAGATGAAAGTAAATTTTTGCATTTCATTTAAAAATCAAGGTCCTGAGCCGGGAGAGGGCCGTTTCCTTAACTCCGACAAAATCAGTAATGTCAAAAGCTGCACTAAGGTCAAGGAACGCAACCAAGGAGACCTAACCCTGATCAGAGGCGAGTAGTAGGTAATTTACCACTTTAACTAGCGCTGATTTTTAAGATGACGGTGAGATTGGATATTGGCCTTTAGTTCGACAACTGACTGGAGTCGAGGACGGGTTTTGTAATCATGGGTTTGATGACTGCTAATTTGAAGGATTAAAGGATACATAGGCAATGCTAAGGGAAGAATTGATTATTTTTTTAATAGGTTCAGGTGCCTCTGGTGTTATCTGCTTGATGAAACATGTAGGTAAGGGATCTATTGTACAGGTTGATTTTGATGAGATTATTGAAATTAGTTCAGTCTCTTGAAGTGGGTAAAACATTCTAATCACTGATCTGATTTAATTTCTCTGTTGTCTACGGAGTTAGTTATCAAATTATCAGGCTTTATGTTCATAGTCTGCCTGATATTTACATTTTGACATTGAAAACATTCACGAAGTCATTTTTTCTGATTACTTTTGTTATCTTCTGTTAGGATGGAGAGATACGTTGGTCGAGCAGCACAAAGAGTTTTCCTGTAGGTCAGGAGGCTCTCCTCCTATGCTAATTGGGATACTATCAATTTACGTTAACCATTTATGTTCTAATTTTCATCACCTTAGCAAGTGTCACAGCACAGCCGAACCTTTCATCAACTTTGACACAATGTACTTTAATCCAGGTGTCAAAGCTCAGTCTGAATCAGTAAAAATTCTCCTGTTCATTCAGACCCAAGTTGTTAAAACATTCAGAGGGAAAAAAAAAAGGAAGACAACACTAATTTTGTGTCTGTGTGAGTCAGTGTGAGTGTACTATCTGGATGATGTAATGGTAGTTCCACCCATACCAGGCTGCTTTTGTATCAGCTGTGTGAGGTCATGCACATGCCCACACACACACACACACACATGCACACACACACAAGATCTACAGTCCAAACACCTACTATGTACACTAAACTGTACAGCATGTGTGAGGGAGAGATGACCTTTGAAGCGCAAGTCCTTTCCTTAGTGCCAGTCAGCACTCCTTTAGCATCTCCTCTTTCCATGCCTTTGCCTTTGCCCCCATTCTGGATTGACTCCGGTGTTGCAGCTGACATTTTTCACACTAATTATGTGATCTAGCCATTCTGCTAAACGAATATAATGTGAGATAGTTTAAAGTTGAGTACAGCGTGTACGAGTGCATGCTTCTCAAAGTGCCCTATTTTGTGATGTCAGGGTGCTAAGTGCACTCTTTGGAATTTGGATTACATTAGTCTTCGAAGACGAAGCAGTCTTTGACATTACATTAGAAAGTACATTTTGATGGCAGTCCCTCTGCCTATTAGCATTTTCTTGTCATTAATGTTGCTGTGTTCATGTTGCTTACATTTTATATTTTGTTGATTATTTGAATGCAATGTAGTGTTCCTTCCGGAAGCTGCGGAGCGAATTACTGTCGCTTGGCCAATTGCTCATTTACATTACTTCCGTACATACGCTAGTTATAGTAAAAGCCCTCAGAATTTGAAAACCGTAAGATGAATCGGGGTAATTCCAGGTTGGAATTATGATTTGAATTTTGGAAGTGAAATTTTAACTGCACAAGGAACTAGAGACAGTGTCACATTGTCCAAAAAAAAACTTTGTCAGTAATTTAAAACTACTCGAGATTGCAAGTAAATAGGTAATGTTATTTTAAAAAGCAACTCCAGCAGCCTTTTTCTTGTCGTTATTCTCCTGTGTTCAGACACCATCTGCATCACTGCCTGCCGGACGCCCTGACGTGATCACTGGTGAGGGGAAAAAATTGCTTATTTTTTTTAGAGGTCAGATATTTGACAGACAATACGGGCAAGTCCAATAATTCCTACTAGCTGATTTATAGAATGTTGTTGTTTTTGTGCCCTTGACAAAGTTAATGGTAGGAAGTCACTGACTGCTGTATAACACAAGCTGTGCTGTCTCTCTCTCATCTTTGTTCTTGTGCTCGTGTATATAAATTTGAGCTGACTGAGGGCTCAAAAGAATAAAAAAAAAAAAATTAAGACTCACTGAAGATTTGTAACCAGCACCACTTCAAGAAATTCTCATTTTAAACCCAGCGTGTGGAATGAGGCTTCATTCACACTAAACTTGTTTCATCAGGCTAATAAACTTTATTTGGCGATCCAGATAAATTTTGCGTGAATGCTGAAGGCATTCAGATCTAAGGTGAACTTGCTAATATTGTAAACATGTGTGGCATGTGCTGTTATGAAAATTAAGAGCTGATTAATATGTTTCATGTGGTGCCAGAACATGGGCCCGAATATAGAACATCTCTTTACCAGACTAGTTTATCTGTCACGTGTAAAGTGAGAAATCTGGCCTTTGTTCTGGGATCAGTTTGGGCCTGCTGCCAAAGAAGCTCTAGATAGAAAGTGAATAGGTTTCAGAATTATGAAACCGCACAAACTGGCAAAAAACTCTTTACAGACAAAATTGTCATGGTTGTTGAATGAAGTTCGAAGGAGTTCCCGGTCAGTCGAGAGTCATTTGACCAGGACGATGATAAAAGTCTGTAACTTTCTGTTGTCCCTGATGTCCGCTGCTTGACCTTGATTATGAACTGCTGTCATTGAAGTTTTGAGGATGGAAGCAACCTGACGCTAACTGTATCCGTCTTCCAGAAAAGTCAGAATCGAGCCCTTCTTTCTGAATGGATATTTTTGTATTCCAATTAAATTTAGGGTACTACTAGCACTGCTTTTGCCAAACAAACTGGTCCTATTGCTAGAGGATAGTGATGACCACAGCAGTGTGTTTTATATTTTTCCTCGTTAAATAGGATTTGGTTCAGGTGATCACCTAATCAGTACAGCACACCATGGCAGGAAGTTTAGTTAGTTTATATTTTGTAAATTTGAACTACAGTAAAATCTTTTTTTGTTGTAGACATACTCTACATGTTTCTAGCAGTAGCTGTAGGTTATACACAAGGTTTTAAATAACAGTATTTTATGCATTATTAATTTAGAAAAATAAGGGACATAGTTTCAGACATGACATAGTTTCTGTGTGTGTGTGTGTGTGTGGGGCAGAGCCCTTCTTAAGCATCTGGTCCTGTGCCTCTAACCAGCTTCACCTGTCTGCCTAGCTTATGCACCACACACACACACACACACACACACACACACACACCTAGAAACTGCAACCCTATCTTGTTCTGTCACTCTGTAATTTCGTCATAGGAGTTATGTGGCATTTTTCCATGCATGCTGGCACGCTCAGGAAATAAACTCCTCATTTGTTTTCATTTCCACTGCTGTGTGAACCATGCTATACCTAAGTACTAAAATTTGAATACACTTCTTGCCAAGAACACGTGTTGAGCCGGGACATACAGTATAAGTGGAGCTAGAAATAGTGTATGCTACTGATTGGTCAAACACAGCCATCACAGAATTGTCCTTGAACATGTCTTGGGAGTCACGACTCTACTGAACAGCAATCTTTAGTAGTACAGTAGTGTCAGGAGTGTTGGAAGAGTGGTGAGATGGGACGTCCAGGAAAAGTCACAAAATAGACGTGACTTTTAACCTTAACGTTCCAACCCTTAACATGTGATTTTATAGGAAACATGGATAAGAAATTCCAAATTAAGCTAAATATCAGAGATGAAAGAACTTTATTCAAACAAAAACCCATGTCTTTTCTTTTTTTTGTGGCAAATTTAGAAGGTGGATCCCAACTGTTGCACTAAATTAGGTGTCAGATTAAGATTCATGAGTTGTTGTTTTTTCAAAGCAAGGTTCTCTTGTCACTATTTTCAATATTTCGGAAAAGGCCGACATTTATAGATAATTCACATCATTGCGATTACACCATGGACTATTTTTGTGGAGTTATGACGTAACTTCTCTTAAAAACACTCTCATTTCTCTATTATCTCGAGTTATAGTTCAAATCTTCTTAACCGGTTATATGATCCTGTGGAGACAGGCGATAGAAAACAAGCACTCCACCTGCCTGCACGTTTGCAACCTAATCTATGTATGGAAACACATTAGAGACACTGTTATTAAAAGTTTATGATGGAGAACGTATCACGCTGATCATCCACATCAAGTCTATCACACGAGGTGAACATCATGCACTGCAGTTACACAGTCTCAACCTCACTGGTGTTTAAATTCATTTCACTTCGTGTTCTGTTCTGCTGGCTATTTGTATTAGGCCAGTCAAAAATTTTCAAACTTTGTCCACTATCGCCTCTACAGTGTGTGTAAGAGCTTTTCTCTTGTTTTCGTGATGATGTAATGGTGCAGGTGCATTGTGGACCGTGGCAGCTGGTATCTACAAACTGAATTGATTAGTCATGTGTCCGTTTCACTACAGTATGTAGCTGATCAGAAGCATTGCATTCGTTGTGTGAGAAAGGCAGGCTTAGGTAAGGTTTTAAACATCTTTAGCTCCTTTACATCTTTTACCCCTGCATTGGTTAAAACTGGCTTCTTACACAACATGGACTTTTCAGGCAGACAGCCAAGGCAAGATAGAAAAGGAAACTAGAAATATTCCCACATATATTTAGTGAAATATATTTATGGCCACTTAATGCTGATCCTCACTCGAGGTGATACCATGCAAGAAAAGAAATGGGCTTAAAATTCAAGGTCAGAATCCCATGTAACTGAGAGATGCCTCTGTTTTTTTAGCAACCTCTGCAACATGCAGCTCTCTGATAGGTCTGCTCAAGTCTATGGTTATGTCTCGGGTCTGAACAACAATATGCAGAATTTTGGTGTTAAGTCCTTGTGTATGCTTTGGGGTCAAAGAAAGTTTGTGCGATAGACTGTGTACTTGAGCCAGATTTCCCTTCAGAGCAGACACGGTGCAAGTGGAAATCAGTATAAAACAGTATGCATTATGAGTCTTTTATGTCTCGTTCCTCCTCAGACCCGCATAGACGCCAAAGCACGAGGACTTTCAAGCATGTCACAAAGCCACAACCCGATCACCGTGACAACGGACGAGCAGCCGCACCTCGGAAACTACCGGCTGCTCAAGACCATCGGCAAGGGCAACTTTGCGAAAGTTAAATTGGCTAAACATGTCCTTACAGGAAAAGAGGTAATCAGATAGTTTAGCTGATTTGTTTCCACTCGACTCGCGCGCTCTCGCTCTCTCTCTCTCTCTGTCTCTGTCTCTCACTGTCACTCAGAATTTCTTGCTTCAAATTCTTCTATTGGAGTCTTGTATTAAGTTCTAATATTTATTGATGCATAGAAGACGGGGCAGGATACGTAATCTTTTTATGTTTTGACTTTCATCACCGACTAGCGTAAAATACACTGTATCAATGAAGCTGAACTGCTTTCATTATTAACTTGTAGAAACATGAGGACAGGATGCTTTTGTCTAAAATTTGGGCTTATATCCTGTTTGAGGATCTTGCTTTTTCTCTCTCATTTCTGTGTCATAGGTGGCAGTGAAAATCATAGACAAGACCCAGCTCAATTCTTCCAGTCTTCAAAAAGTGAGTCAAATTTTCTTTTCATTATTGGATGAGGGGCTGAATGACTTCAGTTAGCGAACAGCGAACTCTTTAGTTTTTCTTAAATTTCTTTTTCAAGATGCATACATGGCATGCGTCAGAATTATTTTAGACTGAAGTGGGTTTGGCATGCTGTAAGTCTTTTGTGCATGAAGTATTGCCTAGATGATGCTAAGTAACACTGTGTTCTTTGTGCTCTCAGGTCTTCCGAGAAGTGCGAATCATGAAGCTTTTAAACCATCCAAATATAGGTGAGTACAGAGAAGAAGAATCTGCATGGTTGTGCAGTGTGTTATAAGATGCTCCTGATATTAATTTGTATGATGTTTAGTATCAGGTAGGTTTTTTATGTGTGTGTGTGTGTGTGTGTGCCTGCACAAGAAAGAAAGAGGACAAATCAGTTGATCCCCTTCAGACTGATGTCCTCTGCCAGTTTTTAACGACATATCGGCCGTTGTTGGTTTTGGCATGGTGCATTTGAATTAAAATGAGGGCAATCACAGCTATGTTTTCAAAATTCTGTTAAGAGGTCATTCTTCACCTGGACTGTTAAACTTCACCACACATTATACACATTCATTTCAGAAAATACTTATAATAATTACGGAACTACCATAATCAATCAAACATGGAACCCAGCAAGTTTCATCTTCATCATTGCCTTCTATTATTATTCAATAGTGGAAAAAAAAAATCAATGGAAGCAAGAGATGAAATTTGCAAAGTTTATGGCAACACTGAAATGGGCATTTCTGCAGTCAAGAACTGTTTCACTGTTTTCAAAGGAGTATTCGAGCTAGATGATGAGCCAAGAAGTGGTAGACCTAAGAAGCTGTAGAAACTGTTCAGTGAAGATGCGACACAGTCAACTTGCGAGTTGGCAAGACGTTTGAATATTGATTATTCTACTGTTTTGAGGTGTCTGGAGGCAATGGGAAAGATTCTGAAGGTTGGTAGGTGGGTTCAACATGCGCTTTCAGAGAGAAATATCGCTCAACGGCTTAACACTTGCATTTCACTGCTCACTCATGATCTAAAGATAGGTTTTCTGTCTCGAATTGTTACCGGGGATGAAAAATGGATTTACTACGATAACCCAGAAAGGAAAAGGTCTTGGGTAAATCCATGTCAGGCAAAAACTGTGACCCCAAAAGCTAATATTCACAGCAAAAAAAAGTTCTTTTCATATGGTGGGATTGCTAAGGAATTCTTTATTACAAGCTGCCCGATCCTCGAAACTGTCAAATGCTGTCAAACTTTACAGCCTGCTCACCAGACATGGCGCCATCGGATTTCAGAAAATCAACAATATATGAAATCGCATAGATGAATTAATTTCCTCAAAACCTGAATCCTTCTTTTCTTCACGGTATTAATTCTTTTCCAGATAAACTCCAGAAAGTCGTAGAATCTAATGACGATTAATTTGAAGACTAACTCTATGTATTATTTTAGAAAATCTTGATTGAGGTTTTTCAAAAAGGGCATGAACCTTTCACCCTGCTCAGAATCCAATGCACTGTTTTTGTTTGACCGCTTTTTGTTAGCTCTCTGTGCAGGAAAAAACACTGTTTTGTGATCACCTCAAGGCTTTTCTTCATCGTGGAAGCTTTAAACAAAATATGCCTTATGTTTTCGTTCCTTTGCAACTGCCGATGTCGTTTCTCATCCGTTACAATGGAATAACCAAACGATAAAGTTATGGATCTGTGGACAGAATTTAGAAATTGATACTGTGACAAAATAATGTCATGTTGCAATTTATGATCTATAGCCCAGGATGTCACTGAATTGTTGGGGATTTGTTATAAGATTGTTCTCGATTTGGGAAGGATTCTGGGAAGGGTCCATCGGCCCATTTAAAGTAATGCATGTTTTTAATAATGCAAACATTATCAAAACTTTATATGGCCAAAAGTTTAGAGACGCCCTAACCCTTTGAACATCCCATTCCTGAACCATGGACAGTAAAAATGGGTTGTTCCCCCTTTGCTGCTGTAACAGCTTCTACTCTTTTGGGAAGGGTTTCTGCTAGATTTTGGAACATGGCTGTGGGGATTTTTGCCTATTCACAATCCACCATTCAAGTTTTGGCAGTTTTTGCTAATTTTGTTGTTACTGTGGTGAAATATATAGTATAGTTAGATAGCATTATGTAAAATAATATATTTTATATGGGAAGCATTTGGTACGTCTGAAATTCTTTATATAACACACAAGCCAGATGTATTAAAGCTCAATATTTATGACTGTCCTTTAGTTACACAGTGTGTGATTGCCTTTGGGTTGCCAAAATCCAATGTAAAACTCACACAAATCCCTTTCTACTGATATGTTTTGACAGCTGATGATCCTCTCTCTCTCTCTCTCTCTCTCTCTCTCTCTCTCTCTCTCTCTCTCTCTCTCCCCTGCCCCATCCCCTTTCTCTCCCTCTAGTGAAGTTATTTGAGGTGATCGAGACAGAGAAGACACTGTATTTGGTAATGGAGTATGCCAGTGGAGGTAAGGAGACTGTCCAGCCTTTTTTTACACTGTAGGGCCGAGTTGTGAAACTAGGTGCGTCGTGCCATTCCATGCCGGCTTTAGCTAGTCAATACAGTTATGATTTAATTTCCCAAGTTGTGTGCTGCTCAATCACCCTAGTAAGTGCAGTAACAGAGTGATTCAGAAATGGCATCTCATGTACATGATAAGTATGTGGTAGTTGACATGAATAAATAAATATGGAAGTTTCCATAAATTGTAGTGTACGTTCATTCATTCAGTATTGTTTGGTTCATTGTTTAATGAAATTTCATTAAATTGGAAATTGTTATTTTATTTGGCCATCTTTGCATCCCCATCATCTGACATTTTTGTCTGTTTTTACTCAACCTTTACATATTTCTGTCTCTGTTTCTCACTTCCACCGTCTAGGCGAGGTGTTCGATTATCTTGTCGCTCATGGAAGGATGAAAGAAAAGGAGGCTCGTGCCAAATTCCGACAGGTATAAGTGTGTTTGTGTTGCCCTGTTTGCGTCTTGGTGATCATTTACACTTGTATTTAGCACTGTCATAAGACATATTTTAATACCAAGTGTAAACAGAATCTGCTTTAAATTTTGTCTGCTTGAGGCATCAAGAAGCAAAATTTCATTCCTGTCATGAACTTGGTTTTTGTGAATGACAGACTTGGTTTTAACATCTGACTAGTATGATCCTAAGTGAAAAGCTGAAATGGATAGTGCTTCTCACCTGCTATTTTGCATCTTCAGTGACCAATTTCATTCATGTTTTTAAACTAGAGGTGTTGCCAAATATGCCAAAAGCAAACCCATTATTAAGACTACAGTAAACCCTCGTTTATCGCGGTTAATCCGTTCCAGACTTGGCCGCGATAAGTGAATTTCCACGAAGTAGTATTTCTGCGTCATTAGAGCATAGAAAACCTGTTTTTGACCTTCTAAATATGATTTTTAACATTATTAGAGCCCTCTAGACATGAAATAACACCCATTTTTTTTTGGAAAAAAGTTAATAAAAAAGAAAAAAATTTAAATAATCGACTCAAGACAACCGAGCGCAACCCACATTTTCACTGTCTCGATCAACTTTTTAATGAATATACTGTATTTGAAAAA
>JAOVYU010000051.1:11824019-11846866 GCA_025674565.1 Synodontis membranacea
GGTTTTTCTCAACAAGCCCTGCTAATCCTGTGTGTGTGTGTGTGTGTGTGTGTGTGTGTGTGTGTGTGTGTGTGTGTTCTCCTTTCTGCTTTTTCTCCCCCTCATCAGCACTCAGTTTGACCTCTCTCTCTCTCGCTCTCTCTCGCTCTCTCTCGCTTGCTCTCTTGTACCAGTCTGTGCTGTCTCTGTATATACTCAATGCCCAAACTCACACATTCCTTTGTGCTCTTTCTGTGTGTCCTCTGGGCGCTGTCTCTCTCTGTCACTCCATTTCTCCTTGTCCCTATCTCCCCATTGTCAGATATTTGTGCCTTCTAATATAATCCTCTTTCCTTCCTCAACACATACATGGCCATGACTATCTGTGATGGTGTGTGCACGTGTACGGTGACACTGCTGTACGTTCTCACCTACAAAAGTCTGAACACACCCGGGTCCCGCGCCTCCACGGCCTCGGCCGGTGCCGTACTCACATCCTCTTCGTCCTCACGTTCCCGTCATCACAAGTCCATGTCCTCCTCAGCCCACCCCTGCCCCGCTGACCTGCACGCACACCAGCCCAGGCAAGTTCACACCGAGCCACACACTCTGAGAAAAAGCCTTTACTTTTTGCATTGAACAAAGTGAGGGGGAGGGGAAAGCTCGGTGAAGCATTCGCACAAAGACCTTGCTGGCTGAAGAAAGGAAAGCTTGCCACGGAGGCCTCTAAATGCCTTGTGTTATAAATTAAAACTCAGTGTAATATCATGGTTTTCGGGGGGGGTGGGGGGTTGCCACTGGTATGCGATATTTATAATTATTAAAATTTTGCCACAGTGGTAGAAATCACAGCTCACGATTATCAAGGCTGTTTTTTTGTAGTTATTTGTCTTTGACTGGTCACGTGAATTGAATGGGCTTAATTCATAATTAATTTGCTCAAAAAGTGGGCGTGTAAATTGTTTCCTATAACATAATTTTACATTTCTGATCAGAAATCATCGCTCTTACTCATTATTCGCATTCCTCCAATTTCACACCAGTCCTTCACACTTTATGTTCCAAGTCTCCAGTCATCATCTCTTGCCGTCAACAGCATCTACATGTTTACTTATCATCTACGCAGCTACATAAGAAAGCATTTCCTAATCAGCTTAATGCCTTTAGCCAGTTGTAATGGGTTTAGAGCACTGTGTACACACCTTTTAGAGATGACACCAGCATGACCGT
This sequence comes from Synodontis membranacea, assembly GCA_025674565.1. NCBI lineage: Eukaryota > Metazoa > Chordata > Actinopteri > Siluriformes > Mochokidae > Synodontis > Synodontis membranacea. The sequence goes on from JAOVYU010000051.1 coordinate 11,825,229, forward strand.
TGTATGGTGAAACATTCATTCATTTCATCACCCACAAAACCACATTGTTTATTCTAACACTTTTCACCGGTAATTTTTTCTCCAGTTTCATAAACTATAAATAAAGTGTTTGGTATTAACATTGGCCTTGTAGCCTGTATGTGTCACCGGGAGTGAATGGCTGATCTAAATAGCCTGCGTTGTTGCATGCAGTAGACTCCTCCACATGAGGTCGGGACAAGTGAAAGAAGGCACCGCTGGCCTGCATTATAGCCACTCTCTGGTTCTGCTCTGCCTCTGTACTAGCTACTAATTTTCTGTTTACTAATCCTTCTAATAATCCTTCGATTATTCTATAATTATATGGAGAGCATTTTTGTGGTTCAATGTATGTGGAAAATCTCTGCCCTTAAGCTTCCATGTTCCATTCAACTGATTAATGGTAACTCAACTAGCACCTTAATTCCTTTTGGGAAATATTGAGTGTGTATCCACGTTTTAAAAAAAATAAATAAATAAATAAAATTCATGGAGATCAGTTTTTTAAATGGCAGTCTCTTAAACTTATGCACATGTAGTCCCCTCTGAGAGTATTGGAATGGCAAAGCCAGTTATTTTGTTTTGCTGTACACCGAAGACATTTGGGGTTGAGCTCAAAATATGAAGGGGGGGATCAGAATTGGAGTTTTTATTTCCTTGTAGCAACAGGAAGTTGTGTTAAACAACTTAGAACATGGCACTTTTTGGTTTTAAACCCACCCATTTTTCAAGTGATCAAACATATTGTAAACTGTGACTCTCAGATGTTTCTTTGTTGCCCAGGTGTGCCCTGTTGAATTGAATGTTTAAATCTACTCTTTGTTTGGGTTTTAACTGTGAAAACTGCACTTGTTAAAATGGATAAACTAGCATTTAGACCAGAGCGCTGTCTATGGGAGAAAAGCAAACCATTTTGAAGCTGAGAAAATCCTTCATAGGTATAGCACAAGCATTGGGCTCGGACAGTACAGCAGTTTAGAATGTCCTGAAAAAAATAAACCACTGGTGTACCGACAACCAGACATTGCGTAGGTCAACCAAGGAAAGCGGAACCCAAAAACACAGTCAGTGACATCACCAACAGCCTCCACAGTGCATGTGAGAAGGTATCATGATCCACTGTTCGAAAGAAGACAATAAAGAGCAGAAATGGAAGCCATACCACAAGATGCAAATCACTCATCAGCAGTAAAATTCAGCAGGCCAGATTTGAATCGGTCATCTGTTGTTGTTGTTGTTGTTTTAATTGAACAACCAGTTTGTTGCCTGTTGCTCAGTACACCAGACATTTCCTTCTTTTTCAGGGTGTTCCAGATTGTATTACTGGCTTTGCCTGATGTTTTTGCAATACCTCTGATGGATTTTCCCACTTTTCACAGCTTCAGAATGACATGCTTTTCTCCCAAAGACAGCTCTCTGGTCGTCATGTTGGTTTACCCTTCTTAACCACAAGTGCATTGTTCACAGATGAAAGCTTCAACTGAGAGTAGATATCCAGGGCTAATTAATGGTTAAACAATAACTCATATGACACACCTGGATAACAAGGAATGCCTGTCGTCAATACTTTTGCCTACTTTTAGACCTGGGTGGTTAGATACAAAATGTGTTACGTTCTATGTTGTTTAAAATATCTAGATGTAAATACCAGGAAATAAAAGCTAAACCTCTGATCTCTCTTCTCATATTCATATCTCCCACGCAGTTGTCTTCAGTGCACAGCAAAAACAATTTAATTGGCCTTGCTGTTCCAATACTTTTGGAGGGGAAGCGTGGCTTGACTTAAGTGCTCATTTTCAATTCAGTGTGTTTGCAACAGGCATCATTTAATAATTCAGTAACTTACAGACAAATTGGCTAAATATTATAACATTAAGTACTTCTGGACTGCATTGGACTTTCCTAGACAGCTCTGAGCCAGGAAAAGACACGGCCCACAACTTATTGGCTGTTTGTTCTGGCAGGGATTGCTCATTGGACCTGCAGTTTTTGACACAAAACCTTATTTTGTGAACACATCAATTCTTTGATTCTCTGATTATACGAATTAAGAACCTGCTGCCTTGATCGCGCCTTAAACATTTATATGTGAGCTTTCAGCACCATGTATTGGCGAGACATGATGTCTGCAGAGTTCCTTTTCCTATGCAGAGCATATTTCTTTATTTTGAGATTATATAACACATTCTACCAGTACACTGCAGGAGTGAGTCATTAATCACACCTCCCTGTATCTCACACCCGGGCACATTTTAGATGTGCCAGAGATATACAGTACTTGATATGTTGGCATATCTTTTAGATTAGAATTCCTGATCACTGAATTGTTTGCATTACGGTACTGCTCTAATTGCACATCTTGTTTGCTGTGCTATAAAGATCAATCCCTTGTCATCTGTGAGACAAGTCAAGAGCAGATAACATGTCAGGCAGGGTTTGAATTTAACTTGGTGTTTTTTTTCCCCCTCATTTTTGTGGGAAAAACTTTTCTCGTCTTAGTGGTCCTCCCCAGAGAACACCTGGTGCATCACCGTCAGCCTACAACATCAGCAGCGCTACAGGGCCAGAGCGTACCAACTTTCCAAGGGGGGTGCCTGCTCGAAACACCTTCCACATCGGTCAGCAGAGAGGGGCACGGGACCAGCAAGGATCACCTTATCACCCTCCTCCAGCCTCGCCTTCCCTGTCTCATGGCACCAGCCAGCAGCGGAGACCTCCAACCTCAGGCATCTTCAGCAAGTTCACCTCCAAGTTTGTGCGCAGGTGAGAATGAATGACAGGGCACTACGCAGTGTGCTTGGCTGGAGCTCTGGGTGGCATATGGGAGGCATAGGGGCAGGATTTACAGGTTTATGAGGTGGTTAGGGGGAAATGCTATTTGTCCAAAATTATTATAAAGAGAAGTAAGGGCAGGGGTTGCATGTGCATCTGTTTTAGAGGAGAAACAGATGGAAGTGTTTAAAAGGAAGAGAGATATTCTTGTTAAGTGATATAAAGGGAAGTCACCATCACATCACACATTCTCACATCTCTGCTTCCTTCTAGCAGCTGGGTATGTGTGTAGTCTCGTTTTTGGTTTTGTTTTGTTTTTTTCCTTCTCTCTCTTCTTCACACTCACTCTGCATTTTTAATTTGTCAATTTCATGTAAGGAAACAAGGTGTAGAGGTTTTGTTTGATCCGTACACCAACACTTTATGAGGGCTGTCTAAGTCATCGCACACATACAAATGCACGACTACTCCGGAGAGTTTGCAGTTTAAACAGTGTCACAACTGATTTTTCCCCAAAGGTCAAGTCCTTGTTAGGAATTTAAATCACATTGCCAGTACGCATAATCTCGACTATACTGTTTTAGCACACGTACAGAGCCACTCACATTTCTCATCTATTTCATCATTTCCTGCTTCTGGGTTCTAGCACAGTCTGAATGTACTGCCACTGCTGCCACCTTTTCTCCACTTCTGTGGTGACAGTATCCATGGTAACAGCGGAGGTATCACATTCCCCAGCCCTATAAATACTTTGGTTGGGGGGGACACCTTGGTGTGTGCTCACTGCCAGAGCTATGAGCTTTGTAGAAAGGTGTAACTTCAGTACAATATTAATATTCGTAGTAGTTTCACATAATAACAGTTTCACATAATATCAAAACATGGCTAGTGTTTTGCTCATAAGTATATCCGTGTACTATCTCGATAATAAATAAACAGACTTCTGTGGGGTTTTTTTTTTTTTTTTCTGAAACTCTTCTTCAGTTTATAGTAGAGTAGGTAATAGTAATACCTTGCTCACAGTTCTCTGATGCATAAAAAGCTAGGACATCTTTATGAATTGCTAATGTTTGCAACTTATTAAACACCTAAGAAAATTAGTTGCAATATAAAGTCATAAACTGGGCTTTAGGCTAATTTCTTTTTCCAGTTCTGTCCCAGAAACATTCTGAGTCAAATTGGCCTCCACCCTATATTAAATCTTTGGTTCAGGTTACTGTTACATCTTTTTCTTTATTGAGTTTATTCTGTAGTAACATCTTGACTATATACTTTATATAGTGTGGAGTAAATATGTACATGTTTTGGTAAGCATCCCAGTTACACAAACAGCAATAACCATATTGTAATATCTTTCCGGGAATACAGAGATTAAGAAAACTGTTACTCATACTCATGAAAGACATAACCAGAAGAGATTACTTCATCACGCACATTATTGTTAATAGTGTCTTTTTCACCTGCTGCCGCACTAATGTCCACTTCATATCTTTTTACAACATAGATTTTCTAAGAGTCCTGATTAGTTGTTTTTGTAATATGCTGTGCCTGTTTAGTCCACCCAAAGATACGGTTTTGTTTCTGAATGCTATGAAGTTCCATATAAAAAGGTCTGCTCATGAAGGCACAGTAGTTCTAAATGTCCATACCATTCACTTTTAACCTTAATGTCATACTGTAATTATCAATTACATAACAAAAAAACCTCCAGCTCTGACCTTATATAAAATACCACTGTTTTTAGGAACACTTTAACGTTTTTAATATTTTGCTTCACGCATACTGCCATTCATATTTACATGCATACATTGTTCTTTTCTTTTTTTTTTCTTTGTTGGTTTTATTTTTTGTAGAAATCTATCACTCAGGTTCCGAAGAAGGTAGGAAAGCACAATGGTAACCCCGTCTGAAACCTTTTGGTTTGATTGATCCTTTACCCTTTCCCAGTATTGGTGTTTTTATGTATCTTATTTTTATATTTCCCCTCGTACTATTCATCCCTCTGCCATTTTATGGTTGGCTCTTTATTGAAGTTTGGTATTTGTGTGATGTTGTTATGACCGGTACTAACATCCCACATCCAGCCCAAAAGCTCACCTTCAACATTCTTAATGTCCCAAAGAAATTAACATCCTTTTTTTTTTTTTTTTGGTTCCCCATCCTCTCTTCTTTCACCTCATCCCCCTTTCGTTGTCTCCATCAGTGTAAACGGTGACCTCGCGTGTGTTGATGCTGCTGGGATAAATGTCATAAGAGTTAACCAAGATAAATGGTTTAGATAATGAAAAAAAGCCCAGAGCAAGGTTGTGAAATTTAAAGATGAGAGTAGAACTTGGTGTAAGAAACTATTGAACAATTCTATTTAACTCTGTCTCTTACTTATAGGACATGTTTAGGATGAACACCAGTTATGTCTTGTAACAGTTGAACAGGGTGAAATTTTGAAATGGGGATGTTGAGGATGGAAAGGAGTGAAGTAGGGGATTATATTACTCTGTATTCTTTGAGTAAAATCTCTTTGCTTCTTTTAATTATTTTCCTTCTTAGCCCTTTTAACATGATGATGATGATGACGATAATGATGGTAAAGGCATCTGAAGCTGAGATTAACTTACTGGCTTTGGCCTGCTCTCCTTAAACCACTCTGTCTCCTCATACCCTTCCTGTCCATTTGTTTATATATTTCACTTCTATGCCTGCCACATTGGATGCGAGAACATAGTAGGGCTCGGGCACCAGGTGTATGGACATCTAACTCAACTCACTGCAGTTACTGTAATAACCAAATACATTACAGCATTCCAATTCATATGCTCTACTATATGTCCTATTTGTAATCATGTGCTTCATATTATGGTGGAAATTTTTGGTGTTATTGATTTGTGGTCTTTTGTCCAGAAGAGGGCACTGTGATGTAATACACAATGATCTTGCGTCCTCTGCTGGTCAACAATTGTATTGTTTGTCAATGTGTGAAAATTTCCTTTACAGGTTGTTATATCCCCCCTATCCATATTTCCTGCTCTTTAACCTACAGATGCTGCTCTGTGTTTGCTAAACAGCTTCATGTCTCTGTTTTGCTTCTAATCCTTTGCTGATGTTTTTGTTGACCGTCTGTTTAATGGTCGGTGTTTATATTTAGACCAGTCTTTGTGAATACTGTAGTTATCTGTCTGTGTGTATGTTCATAACAACTAGCTTTGTTGCATTTAGAAAGCTGATGCAAAAAGTTTTTTTTTTTTTTTTTTTTTTTTTCTCGTTTATGTCTGTTCTGTGTTTTATGTTGGTGTGTTTGGGTGCTTGTGTGTGGTCAGCTGTAGGGTCATTGTTGGAATACTGTAGTTTACATGGTGATGGGCTTATATTTAGACATTGAGTGCGTCCTGGGTCCTGGGTGGTTTTGTTCAAATCCATTCCATCCCATTTTATTTGCTCATTCAGTTCCCACCACTATAAAGCACAATCCTACCGGGTGCCCTTACACATTTGAAATGTTAGACCTCCTGCCTTTGACGCCTTAAGCCAAACACTACCTGTTTCAAATGGAGCTTTCGGCAATGGAATGGGATTTGCGTACCTGGGTATCCATAAGGCTTGAAGTGCTTGGTGGAAGTACACCAGTACAAAAACTAATCTTGTTGCGATTTCTTTCGAGGAGCCCATATGAGGGAGAGAGTCGAGACGAAGGGAGCAGGTGAGGAACAAAAAAACAAAAAAACAAAATGCAAGACCTGATCAAATAATTTCCTAATCAGATCTAATCAATGGATAAGGAAATATGTAGAGTCATAATTGACTATGAAGGGGTGTTTCATTCAAAGTTAATTGGCTTATAGTATTGCTTGTAACAAATCAGCATTAATTAGTTTTTAGATTTGAGTGTGTGTGTGTAAGAAAGTAAGAGAGAATGTCTGACATGCCTGTGTTCTGTCGCTGAATGTTCGTTTCATCATTTTGTGACTAACCCTGCCCTCATAGATAGGTTTTCCATTCTGCATAGATGTTGTTTCTTCTCCCTAGTCCCTTTTTCACCCACACACAGTCTCGGCCAAGGGTTAATTTCTTATGTGCCTTTTTAACAATCAGCATGAGATACAGCTTTTTCTGCAGCTACATAAATGTGTTTACTACAACAGGGTTTGGAATAATTAAGACCATGTATTTTTTTTGAAGTTTAAACTCTTGAAGTTTATCTCTAGACGGAATATTCTCCCTCCTCACACGCCTTGTCTCTTATAGAACACGAGTGACATTTTAAAGTTGCCTCAGCTTGTAAATAATGCTAGATGAAAACATGAGGGCAGGACGGCTTTATAATGAGATGGATGCCTGTTTAGAGCCAGCCGCTTCTGCTCAAGTACAAATAGACAGTAAACGTGCTGATTGTGTGTGTGTGTGTGTGTGTGTGTCACATTGGGGGGGGTTATGATAAATGGACAGAACTACTTTAACATGCATGCTTCTTTTTTTTTTCCCTTGGCTGTTCTGTCTTGTTTTCTGTCGTTTCTCTTCCCCATTTATTAACACTGCCTCCTCCTCTGTCTTTTGTCCAACACTTCAATGATCCCCTTGTTCTTTTTCTTGTGACTTATCTCTTCATGTCTGTTTCTTCACATACATTTGTCTCCCTGTCCACCTTCTTCTTCTGTGCTGTTTTCTTTTATATTTCTGTATTGTTTTCCAACTTCCATCTCTCCCTCTCTTTTTTTTCTCCCCCCTTTCTCTCCATCTCTGTCTCCAGATCCATGCTGAGCAGCGCTGACAAGGCAGAGAAGACTGGAGTAGGAGGTGGGACACTTGGCTCAGGTGGTGGGGATGAAAACAAGGATTCATTCTCTTCCTCCTCTCCAAGGGGTGGAACTCCACCCCCGTCTGCGAAGGACAACACCAAGCCTCGCTCACTGCGTTTCACATGGAGCATGAAGACCACATCGTCCATGGAGCCCAGCGAGATGATGAAGGAGATCCGTAAGGTTCTGGACGCTAACAGCTGTGAATATGAAGTGCGTGAGCGCTACATGCTCTTCTGCATGGCTGGCAACCCTTCCCGTGATGACTTCGTCCAGTGGGAGATGGAGGTGTGCAAGCTACCCCGCCTGTCCCTCAATGGGGTGCGCTTCAAGAGGATTTCCGGCACTTCCATCGCCTTCAAGAACATCGCTTCCAAAATCGCCAATGAGCTCAAACTATGAGGGGTAGAGAGCGAGGGTTAAAGCTGGGGAGGGGGCTGGTGATGGTTAGAGTTGATGATTTAAGGGGAAAACAGGAAGGCAGACAGTAACCAATGAAATGAGTTGTGAGATACTAAATGGACAGATCTTACAGTTTTGTAGAAATAAGCTGTACAGATGTTACACGCTGAAAAATAAGATTGTGAAAAACGAGAGAAAAAAGTGCTGTTTATGTTGATTTTGCTGGTTTCAGGATCACTAGCCTTTACTCTCATTTATGAGTCCAGAAACAAAAGGGGGTGAAAGGAAAGAAACACAGTTGTTTTACTTTTGTCCACTATGAGAAGATTTTGAGTTGATAAACTCTCCAGAGTTTTGTGAACTCATATTGGTCTACAATTCCTCACTCGCACGCACTGGGCATCCGGACAGAGTTTATGATATCCGCACATGTTTTCATTTGATTTGCTGTGTGGATTGGGGTCATAGTTTACCCAGAAACCCACTCTTACCCCGAATTTCTTCTTTTTTTGTTATGTCAATGGGGTCAAACCTCGTCAGCACCCGAAAAAGAGGGCCACCACTTGAATACTGCTCAAGGGATTGTTTATGGTTTGGGTGATGTAGTTCTTCATTGACTTGGTTGTGATTTGTTGCACTGGAATGGGTGTATTTTTGTTGTCTTTCTCCCCACCCCTTTCTGAAGAGAAATCAAATGTATCTCAATGTTGTAAAAAATCAGTGATGTATGCTTTGTTACCCTTAGGATATGTTTTTTTGTTTGTTTGTTTTTTAATTCCTCGTGGTTTTAAAATTCGTTCATGTCTCGCTGTAATGAATACCACACAAACAATAGGCACCAACAAACCTCCAGCTCCCCTTGGATTAAACAATCACTGGAAAAGACATTGAGAAAGAAGACTATATCTCGAATGCGTTAGCGCAGCCGTCATGAAGAGACTGACGTCTAGATGACCCTTTGGGCTTCATCTGTGAGCACACCTTCCAAATCCAAGATGCCTACACCTGAAAGCTGCAGTGGTTTGGTAGCAAATTACATGAGCCCCAACATCACTTTGCGCATTACCCTTTTCATGCTTTTCCCCTTCTGTCATGTGCATTAGTCTGAATGAGAGTGAATATCTGTGTATAACCAAAAGGTTGCTTTGGGCTTTTTGTCTTGACCTTCATGCAGTGATTGTATTAAGTAGCATCAAACCCACAGAGAACTTACACATCAGAAGCAGACGGTCTGACTACCACTTGGGTTATCATTTTGATATTCTTGCTCAGGTGTTAGTAGAGCCAGCTGAGAAAGGCAGATGTGTGTAAGAGAAAGGTGAGCCATGTCCTGTCTTTCCACTGAGCTATACATGTTTTGCATGCATGGATACACGCTTGGTTATTATCAAAGCAGTAGGGGGAGCAATGGAGTCTCTTCCAAGTCTGTGAGTGGTTCGTGGGACACTTGTGCACCTCTGTATTTTATCTTTTTTTTTTTTTTTTTTTTCTTTTTTTTTTTTTTCAGAAAATGATGTTTTTAATGTCACATTATTTGCAGTTCTATGAATGATCATTGTCTAAGGTGCTGGGGATCCAATTGTCATTGTTATCTATTAATATAATTTTTCTTCAGGGTTGATTTTTATTTCATATCATTTTTCATTGCTGTAATTTTAATATTTTTCTTTGTCAGAGCTGATGTATGTCAGGGATAGAGAGAACTCCAAATGTACATTTGGTGCAAAGAGAGATAATTATGATCAATGATAGTAATAAATGAATGATGAAACTCAAACTGCGTAAGTAATGATGAAACAAGAACTACTTTTTCTTCTCGCACCTGAATCACTTGATGGTGAATGAAGGTCTGAGGTCTTGAACAAAAACACTACTGGATGTAGACTTTGGTCATTTCACTTTATTCTAAAAAGGAAAGAAAAACACAACCATATGCAAGTTCATCTGTAAACATTTCTCATGTACAAAGTTTTGGTGGAAATGTAAAACTCCACTGGCACAAACTGTTTAGTGTAGCAACACATTTTGCTTCCAAGAGCAAAGATAGTTGACCGAAGAATCGGTGTACTTCAGTGTTTGTGCAAGAAAAAAAGTCAAGTATTTTTGGGTCATTTAGTGCTTTAATATTAACTACTTCTACATAATTACTATCCACTAATATTTCAGGGACTCAGTAACAAATAAAAAAACAAAAAAACAAAACTGCTTCACTAAGATCAGTTCTAGTTAAACATGGCTCTTTAATGGAAGCGAAAGAACGCCTGTTCCCAGTATACACTCAAACATCATGTGGTGTCTTCTGTGTAACATAGTTGGAGATGTTCTGCTGTTGCCATGGAGATAAGGAAACCTGTGATTCAGTTGTCAAGGCATTTTATTACAATCCAGTGTACGACGTCTAAAAGCTCTTTTCTCCATCAAGAAATTTTGGTTCAAGTACTAACATTGTTTTCTGTCAAAGGTCAGTTCAGTAACTGATCATGTGAAACTGTGTGGCTGTGGGTTCCGTTTCCTCTTCTGAGGTATATCATTAAATCTGAGGACTGCTAGGTTTATTTGGGAAGTCTGCACTGAGGTTTTTTTCTGTATTAGATGAGTGTAATTGAGAGCGGTTTGCCCGTACACGTGTTGGTGTTTAATGAGGACTTTTTGAGCAATACCAAACCTACTGCTGACTCATTTCACCTGTCTAACACTATATCTATCACCAGTCCTGACTCATCCTATGTGCAACAACTGCAGTAATGTGTGTATTTTGAATCCTCTTGCCACCTGGACAGTACCTGCTCTTCCTATCAGTGTGAGCATTTTCTAGGTGTTGTCCTGATCTGGGACCAGTTCCCATTAACATCCTAATCTTGAACAAAGTTGGTTTGAGGTCAGAGCCGCCAGAAGCCATCTCCAGCAGTTATGCAAATCAGTGCGAGTGTGGGGACTCCACTTTGAGCCCCATTAGCGAGGGAGGCAGCTGCACACTGGAAGCCGCTGAAGACCCGATGGAGTTCCTCAAGCCACTCTGGTGATGGGATGAGGCCACTGCAGGGCGGATGAGTGGGGGTGGAGGGTGGTTGTGTGGCGTTCGGGTCTGGAGGGGGCGCGTTTGAAGAGGAGGAGGTTGGCGCAACAGGCTTGGGGGTGCACTGGGAGGAGTCGGGCGTAGTAAAGGTGGAGGCTGGGTGAGCGGGGGAGAAGACTGGCTGGAGTTACTGGCTACTTCAGAGGAAGGCGTTGGACTTCCAGAGTCTGCAGGGGACACACTGTCCCTCTTAATCTGCATAAAACACAACAGATATTTTACATCAGGAAAAATACAGCCAAGCAAAACATTCATTTAAAAAGGTATGGGATATACGGGAGCCTTTTTTTTTTCTTTTTTCTTTTAACTATTTTGATGTTTTACATTTCACGTGTCCCGTTATTCTCACCTCATCCTCTTCCACTCCTGCTGTCCCGTTCAGGTCCTTCATGGTGTCACTGCTCCCCCTCAGCACTTCCTGTTCTGCCTGCCATTCTCGCAGGACTTCTTCCAGATTGAAACGACGGCGGTAGCTGACAAAGAATGAGCTCACCTGACCTGCTGTCTTGTTCCCAATCACATCAGCTATAGCAGCAAAGTCTTTACCATATCGTCTGATAGCTACACAAGGCAAACCCACAATATTAAACTACATTCATCTAAAACAGCTGCCACAAATCTTTTACGTGCCAAGATTTTAATTTGCTAACAACTAAATTTAATTGATTTTTTTTTTTTTTAATCTGCCAATGCTGTCATGTATCAGAGAAGGTAACGATAATCTGAATTACCCTGTACAGCCAGGAGTTGCTCTTCTGTGGTCCAGCGGGAGTTAATCTTAAGAGTGGGCTGAAAGAGTACATAATGATAAGTTTCCTCAAATGCATTTCGTTGAGGACTTAATCTTTTCTGTATATATTTCAGAAAAATTCTGCAAAAATTGCTAAGGGTGTACTCACACTAGGCAACCTGAACCGCTCCCCATGTGAGCACTAAACATGCCCATGCTCAGAATTTGAATGCCATCACATGCACTTTTCAATTCACTAGAGAACATTACGGTAAAGAACAAGTCTGGCTCGAACTATACTGATGAACGTGGATTGTAGTCTGCAAATTCCTACTGCAATATCAGCTGCTTGGAGTGGAATGTTTAGTGCGGCGTGAGCGCAGGCCAGCGGGGGAGTGGAAGTGTGCGACAGTCGCTTCCAGGTGCGGTAGGAGGCAACTGAATATAGTGTGAGTACACCCTAAGACCCTGTTTACACTGAGTATTAAAATGCATCTTGGGTGATAGAAGTGGCAAGTACTAAATATAAGTGTACACAACCACTAAGACACATTCACTCAAACCGCTTACCGAGGTGTGTTACGCATTTGACCGCATATCAATGATTTTGTATATAATTATAGTGTAATGCTAATGAAAGAGAAATGAAACCTGAGCACAAGTGGTCAGCTGGACACCTTTTTAGACGCATGATGTACGTGTCTCACCTGTCCACTTGTCGTCTAATCTCAATGCATTTTAAAACCAAGTGTAAACAGGATATATTAAAGAGAAACAAATTCTGGAAGACTAAGGGTGGTTGTCAATATTATTTATGCAAAACATTTTGTAGAACATTTTATTCACAAATACTTCTTGATTGAATTCAACATCCTCCTTAAGACGTTATGAGGGTTTTAAGAAATTAGGTATTCCGGTTTCACATTACAAGGAAGCATGTTGAATTTCTTGTCTAGGAAATTAAGAAAACGCTCCAGGGGCACTAGATGGGAGGTCTGGGTCAAGAAAAAACTTAAATATTCCTCTGTCCACCTTTATCATCATCACATATTCTTCAGAATTGATCAAATTGTTAATGAAGTCATGCTAAACTTGAGTGTAATAAAATACAGAAAAATCTGAGGAGATAGTGAGTGTATAGAAATAAATGACTGCACCTCAGATGGTCTCATTGCATCAACACCATCTGCCAAACTCCGTTTGAGGACGCTGTTTGCTTGCTTGATACTTTGAACCTGCGTGAGGATTGATCGTCTTGTGATTAATTCTGTTCTACAGAAATGTATAACAAATATTGCAATGTGTTTTTGTGTCTACATCATGCAATCATTACCTGTCTTTTGAGAGACACTAGCTGAGTGTCAAGCTGGCGGTTGGAGACGGTTCCTGACTCAGTGGAAGCTGACAGGGCGGTGAGGTCTTCCTGTTCCAGGTGCATACCCTTTGGAGGTCTGCGGCGTGCCCTCAGTGGATGGTGCCGGTACTGAGCCCCCTGGTTCTCTTTGCGTATTGGGCCTGACCTCCCAGAGCTCCTCTCACTGCCTCCTCCTGCACCAGAGCTCAGTTTGGGCTGAATGAGAGAATGCATTTATAAAAAATAAAAAAAAGAATTTCATTACTTATGAACAGTGGTCACAACACATAATTTCTCAGGGTTCCACAGATACTCTTAACCAGCAGCCAAAAAAGTAAAGAAAAAAAATGGCTAATAACCTATTTATACCCTTTCTCAAGGTGTAGCGCATCAAGAAAACACTGACTCCTAGAGCAATGACGTGCATGCATGAAGTGCATGCATAGCATCGGATTTAGCATATGGAAAATAACACTCAACCCAAACAAGAATTAGCACTAGCATGTTAAGAGTACTTTACTGTAAAGATTTGTACAGCCTGTCTTCAAATCACTGCTATAAACACGGACATGAAAATGAAATCTTGGAGGAAGATATTCGGATAGCCTGGGTGAAAATTATTAATAAACAACTGGCACAAATGATCCTCAAGTAGAGTGTAAACAACTGCATTTCTCTTTAGATAAAGTGAGAGTAGAGGAGTCCGTGTTGGCAGATGCCTATGCAAATGTCTATACTCAATGCCCACACATGCTGGCAAATTCATAGACTCAAGTATAAATCAGCCCTTACATGCTTGGACCCATTTTGATACATGTTATTTTAAAAAAAAATGTATTTTGAGTTGTCAATATGCCTGCTTATACTAAACAGCCCTAATATTTGATAATATCTGGTTGGTATGGAGGTAGCTGATATTTTGTATACATTATGTGCAAAAGTTAAGAGGTGCTCCATATTGTCGTAACTAAGCAATGTTTTTGAGTTTAAGGGTCACCTCTTTCTTTGTGTGGAGCTCAAAGTCACTGTCACTTCCTGGGTCTGCTTCTTCTATCTCGTCATTACTAACAAGGAAACATTGCAAGGGTAAGTAATACTCTTGTGCTTTTTTTTTTGGCATTCTTTTGTGCTTCCCTTTTGGTTTCTCCAACCCTCTCACCTGTCGTCTTTCTCTCTCTTGGTAATGAGTTTACGGGCCTGTCGGTCCATGACGCTGGTGCGAGTCCGAGTCTTCTTCCAGGAGTAGTAGTACTTTACCAGACTGGAGATCAGCTTATCTGGTAGCTGAGACATAATAAAATTACATCAATATCAGCACATTACAGAGAATCTTATCTTGTACATACAGTTACTTAAAGGCTTGACTACACATTTGCAGCAAAAAGCAGCTGTCTGACTGCTGTGTGACCATTTAATCCAAATCAGTGCTATGAGCTTGTTATGCGAGTGTGTATGTGATGTGTAAAATGTCTGTATGTACTGGAAAAAAAAACAACAACAACAACAACTAATTATCATATTCTAATATGGCAAAAATTATTAGTCATACTGTTCTGGTTCAATTTGTGTCAAATTAAATGCTCTCTAAAATGCCCATTTTGCACCCCTGTGCATAAACTGAGAGTAGTGCATTAGAGTAGCTGTTAGTTAGCATAGGTCATTCATGAAGCTTTGGTCATGCCGCTTCCTGTACATTATTCCCTTTACTTGAGTGTTCAAATGTGGGTTGTGGGTTGCGTGTGTGTGTGTGTGTGTGTGTGCATTCATTCCCCGCTTTAAAATCTTGATCTTGGCTTAAGCGTGTAAGAATTCTGTTCAAAAGCACTGAGGGATACACTGGCAGAAATGCTATGATAGATGTGGAGATTTCCAAGGGCGTGCTTGTGCTCGTGTGCCAGAGGTCTTTCCTCAGTTTTCATTTTTATACAGCCTCATGTTAAAGAGTAGTCTTACTGTATCCCTTTCCCCATCAGGAAACCAGGTTCTCTTGTTGCTGTAGTGTGCTTACCGGGTAAAAATGGTTCAAGTCTGTTGCAGGCCAGTAACAAAACATTACTAAAACTTATACAATACACATGACTAAGTTCTAATGGGTAAATTGGCAGTGAGACATAATATCCGGCTCGGAAGGTCTCTCAGCTAAATTATTTAGCTGTTTTGCTACGCATGATCTTGAATGTTGTGGAAACCAGAAAAGCCCTTCGACACTACTTTAAAGAACTGTAGTAAGAAAGCACTTCTTGACAACATCCAGAATTAAATCACCTCTCAAACCATTTCAAGGCCACTTTAAAACTTCAGGGATCTTTAAAGACAAAATATATAATAAATAAGATAATAGCCAGCTATAACAATGAATTATTCCTAATGGTGGACCAGAGGTCCTATTCACTACTTTAATGCTCGTCCGTATGACTGCGCTGGATTCTCTCGACAAGCTATAAATCCACTTCTCTCCTGAAGCAGCAAGCAGATGGGAGCACTGCAGATTATACAATCCATCCTCTCTTCTTCTTCTTACTATTCCCACTCGCTCACCTTCACTTTTTCTCCTGTACTCCCATACACTCTCACTTACCATCTGTTGGATGCGGTGGAAACTCTTGCCATGGAAGCTGAATGCCTGCTCAAACAGCACCTTGTCCTCGACTGTCCACTCGTCAGGAAATGGCGTGAAGTTGGCCAGGTCAGCCAGGGACTTCTCCACATCATGCTTGTGCCACAGCAGCATGCCCAAAGACTAAATAATGATAAGGTTTGGGCATCAAACTTCAGGTTTGCTATAGTCTACTAAAAGACATGCTCTAGCCTTTTCCCTACTGTAGCATATGTGATTAGCAGACAAGTATGGACACGTTTCTCCATCCTGTGAGGATGATGGAAAATCCATTTACTTAAAAAAATAAATAAATAAATAAAAAAAACCACTTCTAAGGCAAGTTGTTTGGGCAGAATAAACATCTATGAGAAAACTGTATTTTACTAGACGGCTCTTGTAATTCTCCAAATGGATTTGCAAATTAAGCTCTAAATCTGTGTAATTTATGTTCCCAAAATGAAAACTTTTTCAGAGTTTTTCATAATTTGTCCTTATGCCTTATTTATATAGACAAAGCTCCGTGTAATCACAGGAGTACTTATAAGTATAAGCCTCACCAACCAGAGTTACTTCCTACTGCATTGTACTGGTGTTCCAATGTGCAAGAGTTGTAGGTTTATATTTGCAATAACCAAATCACATCATTTACACACTTATTGATGGTATTTTACATCTGCCCATTATTCAGGTAAATAGATGTTCTACTTTTTTCTCCATACAGTGAAAAGTGTTCTGTAGTACTCTTCCAAATGACACAGATGGGCCGGATAGTGATTATGTTGAAATAGTGACGGAGTATTCCTTTGAACTGTGATTTCACAATACCTGTTCCATGTTATATCCATGCTTCTCTTTGGCCATTAAGATGTATTCATCCACTGTTAAGGACAGAATAAAAATGTTCAGTGTCTGCTGAGTTCAGGGGGTATTAATAGTCACATAATCTCAGCATCTTCTTAGGCTGACTTCAGATTAAATAGTCTGATTCACATTACGCACTTTCCAGTAAACTGCTCTCAGGTATTGTGATCTAAACAAGTGATCACCATCTGTTCCTGGAGAACGTTCTGCTGCAGGATTACATCTCTAACCAAAACCCAACACACCCCTTTCAGCTGATCAAGATCTGAGCAATGGTTAGATGGACAGGTGGGCATGGTTATGGTTGGAGTAAAGGTGGAAGTCTTCAGGGAGGTAGAGCTCCAGGAACGGGGTTGGTATAGTTTAGTATTAGCTGGAACTAATGAGCAGTTTATATGATCAGTATAAAGTCTCAGTTCTCCCCCTAATAAACCACACATTTCTCTGGATAGGTGTTTACAATACAGTGAAATTCATTTCCAGTACCATAACAGTTTATAGATGTCTTTGGATGCTATACTTACACATTGAATCAGACACTTGGCTGTTGGGTGACCACACAAGCATACTTCGCTGGTCTTTCTCACTGTAGTCAGGTTCAAGCTCTATCAACGCAGGACACACATCAGTCACACATCTGTTTCTCTCATTCACAGCACTGAAGCTAAACATACCAATCATCTGTGCCACATGGCTCATCATTTAAAACGATGAGATAAGATAATTTACACAAAGTATAATCAGACATCTAGCATTAGATTTGGTTTTCCATCAGCCTTGACTGCTGTCTCCTTCAACAGGCTTAAACAAAACATGAGGCAAAGCATTTGTTTAGTTTTGGCTATTTTATAAAAGAGAGAAATGAATAGAGAATGTTTACTCCAAGCTCACTTATATAATCAACACATTTTTCTGATATCTTATCGTATGCTTGCCATTGTTTAAGTCAGAATTTTTTTTAAAAAAATATATCACCTTCAGAATGTCATTTCTTTTCATAATCTTCACCTCACCATTTTATAAAACAGCTTCTTCTCTAATATTTTTGCTGGCGGTCCTCTCTAAATTTCACCACACACTTTTTTTTTTATTCCACATTTTTATTTGTGAACCTAAAAATCTCCCAGCTTACATTCTCCCTATAGACAATGCACTAGAATTTCCAATTGGACCTCAATATAATTGTGAATTGGAAGAACTGCTCTCTTACACAAACACACTTCCTCTTACCTGGCTTGTACTCTGGGATCTGTGCCTGGTAGTCTGCACCCACACGAATCATGCTGTCTATAAGATAAAGAACGCTATAAGAAGAGTTTGCTAGTCACACAAAGGGCAGTAGGAGAGATGTGGGTGGGAGAAAAAAGTGAGAAGGAAACCTAAATAAAGTTGGACTAGCATCCAGTTACAGAATCAGACCAGTGAAAACTAGTCAAGAAGAGTCTGAAGAGTTTTTTAAGAAAAGCTGAAAGAAAATCTATAATAATAAAGAATTAGGTGCTTTATTAATAGATTTGTAGGTGTGTGGGTTCGGTAGGAAGAGGCCTACCATGTGAATGTTCTTCATCACTGCTCTCCTCATCGGTGTGTTGACTGTTGCCATTGGTTGCCGTTTTTGCCCTGCTGCGGGACAGAACTCCAGATCCTGAGCGTTCCATCACTGATGGCATGGCTGGAGAGGAGTAAACATAAGATTTTTACTTTATTTTTCACACACACACACACATATATATATATATATATAACAGAACAGCAAAATACTTTTCTTAATATTCTAGCTTGTTGGGAAGCTGGGGTCAGAGCACAGTGTGAGCCGTGATGCAGTTCCACCAGAACAGAGAGGGTTAAGGGCCTTGCTCAAGGGGCCAATACTGCCAGCTTGTCAGTGCTGGGGCTTGAATCACCAACCTTCTGATCAATACTGTAGATCAATATTTGGTGTATTCCATTTACCAGAATAACAGGTGTGGCATAATAGCACAGTAAGTAACGCCGCCTCTCAGCTCCAGGATCAATCCTGAGCTCAGTTTGGTGTCTATGAAGTTGTGTGTTTTCTCCCCGCATCCTAAAAACATGGCTGATCTGAATGAACCCCGGATCTAGATGTACATGCAAGGTACCCTGATTATTCATGCCTCATACTCCTTGTTACCAGCATATACTCTGGACCCAGAGCTACCCTGAACTTACTGAAAATGAATGAATGGAGAGAAGAAGAAAAGCAGTTATCACCATTTATAGCAGTTATCACCATTAAATTATAGTCAAAAGGTACAAATAACAAAAATGTTAACAGAAAGGGAATGAGAATTTCATAACAAAAGAGATCAGAAATAAATTATGCAATTTAATAATATTGAGTATACAAATGAAAACACTGCCCAGAATGCTACTCTGATTGACCCCCATCAGAGACAGACAGAAACAAATACCAAGAAAATAAACTGATTCTGCTTTTTTTTTTTTTTTTGCGTGATTTTTTGTGTAAACGCGCCTTAAGACTCTCAAAGTGAGAAGGTTTGGGATTTGAGTTTCTTCTCGGCATGAAACGAAACCTCACCATGTGAAGCAGGACGGGTTGAACTCTTAAGGAGTGTGAGATCTGGGGTCAGATTGAGATGGATGTCGAGGACAGTGTGCACGCACCGCACTTCCGCTCTCTCTCTCTCTCTCTCTCTCTCTCGGGCCTTTTGTCTACACAGTGCTGCGCTTTTAAAGCCGCACAAAAAAAAAAGTAATGGAGCCAAACAAGCCGAGCAACACAACATTACTTCATCAACCCTCGAACACACACCTTAAAGAGTAGAGATTCTGAAGCCTGAAGTCGCGTAATATCAGTGGAGAAATATTCCACCAGACCCTTGTGCCGGTGGCTGTTCCAGAGAACCTCATTGTCATGGCTCAGCTTCCAGCATTTACACATGATGTTCTCACGGTGACCTACTTCAACTAACAAAACTGCACAACACACCCTTTAATAGCCTCTTCAGAGAAGTCCTTCACAACTTCCTAATTTGATCTTTTTTTGTTTAATCAGGTGTGATTTCATTTCGAAGTAAAGTCCATTAAGTAGTCTTTATATATTAAAAATAAATAAATAAATAAAGGTTTTCTTATGGCCGGTTATTGATTACTCCATGATCTAGTAAATAAATAAATAAAAAGTTTTTTTTATTACGTTAAGTTATTTAAGTCTTGTGGGATAATAAACCACTTTGCAAATGATCAGTTGTCTGGAGGTGTGACGTCACAACCCCCAAACGGTTACGTTTTAATTGCACTGCTTTCTTTGAACGTTGCCAGGCGCATTATCTATCTATATATATTTATTTATCTTTAAACATATTACAAGGTCCGGTTCTATAGGACAGTTACTGTATGTTGCGCAGTGATGGCTCTTGGACCTCTTCTCACTTCCAACGCAAAACTCCTCTGAGAACTCGCATCATTCATTTTGCCTGAGCTTGGCTCCGCTCGTGCCCTTGTTCATTTAAAACCCAAGGCTATGAAAGTGTAAAGCGGGTAAAGAAATGCGGAGCGGCCAGGAACACACCGCGGCTCTAATTTAAACTTGGGTGAGTGCAGGATGGGGGGTGAAAAGAAAATCACCTTTCTTTTGTCTCGCTTCACTTTTGGCCCTGTTCGTCTCTCAAGTCGGGATTCTTTTGTGTAAAAGCACGCTTTGGGTCCTCCAGCTGCAGTTGGTAGCTTAGTAGCTGTCGTTCAACATTTGTGTTAGTTGCCAACCGGGGAAAAAAAAAACCAAAAAAAAAAAAAAAAAAAAAACAGAAACAGTTTCACACCTGGCTAGCTTGATCCCTCTTCTACTGAAACTTAATCAGCGATGGAGCTGGTCGTCTAACGACGCACTACAGAGTACACGCGCTGGGTATTAATAAACCAAACAACTATTTAAATCCTCGATGAATATTCACTCCAGCCTCCCTCTCTTTCTCTCCCTCTCTCTTTCTTTCTCTCCCTCTCTCTCCCGTCCAACGGTATCGACTGCATGGAGATCCTCTCGGTGTGTGTATATGTGCCGGGGGTGAAGGAGGGGGGGAGCCGCACCACACCCCACTCAACCACATAAACCTTCCGCCTTCCTCGCCTCTCCCCAACTAACTTCGATGTCAGTTATGTAGTCCCATATACCGGCACAAACAACCAAAGCATATTCATGTCAACCTCCAGAAGCATTGTGTCCATAATGGAGCAGTCTGCTCTTTATTTTATTTTTTTTATTCTATTTCGGTCATTTAATTTCCCTGTCTTTAGATGCAGAACGCGAGAATGGAAAGAAGCCATAATCCTCCCATTTCCCATTTAAGCCATAATCATGATCAATTGTTTGTCATCATAGACGGACTTGATTCAGGTGGTGTGTTTGGTGTATTCAGACTCACACAATAGACTTGAAGCCACTTCACCTGCGCTGCTCAGACAGCATGCTGTATCAGGCCGGACTACTTCCCACTGTAAGCGCGGATGGATCTGTCAGCTGTGCATTGCGGTGCTGAGGTCCTCCAGACCTTTACTAATGTATGCACGAAAAGCCTGGAACTAAACAACTTTGCAGATTTGCTCTTAATTATTGGTCTTTTTTTATTTTTATTTTTTTTGACACGACGGTCACTGAAATCATACTGAGTGTTAAAGGAGGGCAAAGCTTCAGTATAAACATTTGTTTTGATCATTCAGCAATCACAGTGCTACTGCAGGTGAACACAGGCAATAATCATATCCTGTAAGAATCCTGTGTAAAATTAAAGAAATTTGCATTTTAAATTTGTCTACAGACTTCACACCCTTGTCGTCCCTTTATATATCCATCCCCGCAGCCGGTAGGCCCAAAGGGCAGACCCCTGTACATTAGTGAACTTTACCATCCAGTGTACATGGTCTTAGGATTTCCAGGAAAACAAGGATGTAGGCAGACATAGCAGCAGCAGCAGCAGCACTTGTGGCACAGGACCCCTCCCATGCATTCTCTTTCTCTCTCTCTCTCTCTCTCTCTCTCTCTCCTTCTTTCCACAGAT